>BLKR01001879.1:0-241161 GCA_011170035.1 Teleogryllus occipitalis | reverse complement strand
AAATTACCTTCATATGGAATCCGTGGTATTGCTCTAGATTGGTTATGTTCGTACCTTAAACAACGATCTCAGAAAGTTGAAATACCTTACTGGAATGATGGAACATTACGTACGCACCTTTCCGACTCTTTTTGCCCGTTGCATGTGGAGTTCCTCAAGGATCGATTTTAGGCCCTATTCTGTTCCTACTTTACGTAAACGATATGCCCTCAACGATTCGAAACGGAAGAACGGTTCTCTTTGCGGATGATACGAACATCCTTTGCAATAAAGAAACCGTAAATAGTACAATATCAGATGTTTCTAATTGGTTCCGAAATAACAAATTAATAGTAAACGAAAAGAAAACGGTTTTAATGCAGTTTTCCATTTCAAACAAAAAACAATTCTGTGCTCCATTGAAAATGAACAGTGTACCATTGACTCATGTTAATGCAACAAAATTTTTAGGTCTCTCAATTCAGTCAAACCTTAAATGGAACGTCCATTTAAATGAATTGAACACAAAATTAAGTTCATTATGCTACGCGTTCAGAATTCTTGCAAATTCAGTCAGCCTTCATACTGCTCGTTGTGTATGCTTCGCGAATGTTCATTCCCGCCTGAGATATGGCATAATATTCTGGGGAAATACATCTTATAGCTCCCAGACTTTTAGATTACAAAAAACGAATTGTACGAATAATAACCAAATCCCACCCACGTGATTCATGTAAGCCTCTCTTCATTAATCTAGGAATTCTACCATTACCGTGTCTTTTTATTTACGAATCAGTGGTTTTTGTAAAAAATGACTTGCTTAAGGGCAGGAATATATTTTCAGAAAATGCCGAAGTCTATTACTATAACACTCGACGTAGAAATCATATTTATCAGGTGACAGTATCAACAGCTCATTACAAAAAAATCACATACAATACATGTACATTATTTTACAACACTTTGCCAGATGACATTAAACGATTAAATTCAATAGAAAAGTTTAAATCCCAAGTGAAATCGTTTCTGCTGCATAACTGTTTCTATACAATTAGAGACTATACTGAGCATCACAAAAAAAGTAACATTAATTTTAACAATGATACATAATGCATTATTTACCATTTGGACTGTATAAATGAGTATAAACAACCTGTAACAACTATTGTACTACAGCTTTCGGGTCAATGACCCCCATCTCGATCAGGTTTTTCGTCCAGTTTCCCTGATCCATTGAGCAAATGCTGAGATGGCCCTTGTTTTGCTTCTGGACATAAATGTAACTTCATTTTCTGTGCACGCCTTCTAGAATTCAGTGGGAAATACAATTATTCAAATTATCGTTTCCACGTTGTCGCGGCAGGAAGTAATAAGAGCCAAAATTTATTGCTTATTTATCCTTGAAAATAGATTTTATTACATGGGAGTTTTTTTGTTTTGTTTTTTTTTCTCCCTTTCAAAATTCAAAATTTATTGCTTATTTATCCTTGAAAATCGATTTTATTACATGGGAGTTTTTATTTTTTTCTCCCTTTCAAAATTCAAAATTTATTGCTTATTTATCCTTGAAAATCAATTTTATTACATGGGAGTTTTTTTGTTTTTTTTTCTCCCTTTCAAAATTCAAAACTTAAGTAGTATATGATTTAGTGTAGGGATCACAGAATTTTGAAAATGTGCACACAATTCACTTTTCCCCATAGCCCGTCATACGCAGTTTTTAACTGTTTTTTTGACGTAAATAAATAAATAAATAAATAAATAAATAAAACTAATTGCTCAAGAATGCAAATCCAGGTTTTCTACCGTACATGCATATTTTGTTACTGTACAGTCTGATGCCTGATTAAGTATTGTGACCCAATTACATAGGTCTTAAGGCTTGTTTGAAGGCGGTTAATTCCCCAGGAATTCACATTCCATTGTGTGATACGCGTAATGCGACGTTTAGCGCCGTCCAAAAAAGTGGCGACACCACATCCCTTTTTTTGGCACCCTTTAAACGCTCGTTACGAAATCCCTTCACATTCAGTGAAGCGACATCAGCAGCTTCAGATCAGGAACTGGCAGCGATCTGGCATCTGAAAATGCACCGGGCGCATCGGTCATTCTAAAATGGCCGTCGGGAACAGTGCAGTCCCTTCCTTCCGGCCGGGCGGCGGGTCGGCGGGTCGGCGGTCGGTCGGTCGATTCAATTATTCGCATTGTACCGGCGCAGCGATGTGATCCCCATTGGAGGATCTGCGGATGCTGGCGACGTCATCCCCTCTCCCGCGAGGGCGAGCGGAAGCCGGCCGGCCCGCACACTCAGCGCCGCGTGACGCAGCTGCCATTGTTGGCGGCGTGCGGCGGGCGCGGCGGCGGCGGTGGCGGGGCGGCGGCGGTGGCGGGGCGCCGGCGGCGGCAGGCAGTCGTCTGCCAGCGGGGCCAGCGGCGGGAGCTGGCGCGCCGGTCGCGGGCGCCTTCGGCCGAGCACGCGCCTCCCACGCGCCTCCGCCGCCATGCTGGACCTCGCCGACCTCGAGTACTACTGCTACTCCGGGGTGTGGAACGCCGGCCTGTTCTGGAGGTAGGTGTCGCCGCGGCGAGGGCGCCCCGCCCCCTTCCGAGGGACTCCCGCGAGAGGGCTCTGGCGCTGCCGCCGCCGGCGTCGCTGGCAACGGCCGGCCCTCCGCCCGGCGGATTGTCACATCACAATGCACGCTTATGCTCCGCAAATTTGTTTGCATGCACGGCGTTCATTGCATTTAATAACGTATACCCTACGGTCTACAAGACGTGTTTCTTTTAACGGGCCGTGAGAAATTGTTTGACGTTTGACCGGCCCGCAATTTAATTTTGACAATTCGTATGCATGCATTTTATTCCTAGAGCGTATAATGGTTCATAACATGGAAAGAAAAGTACCGGTAGCGATAGAATATAAGGTTTACAAAAATATATTTTATAACCTAAAATTACCACAATATAAGAACTATCTTTAAAACTAAAGGAAACTAGTATTCAATATGTACATGCTACGATTACTAGTGTCGAAGATAAAAACCATCCCTAAAACGGAAGGAGTGTAGGCTAGGTACACGAGTGGGCGGCAGACGACGGGGTGGAATCCGCGCCTTGGCGTCTGGTGCCCGGGTGACTCGGTGGCGAGGCGGGGCGCCGGCTGCTGGGAGCGCTTTTTGCCCGCGGGTCCCCGAAAGAGGATCTACCCCTTAATGCAGCACGCTTCCCTCCTCGCCCACTTTCCCTCGGGTCGGAGAACCTGGCGCCAGGTCTTTCTAAATAATTTTCCACGTATTCTCTTGGGCTGTGGTTTACTTCTAGGTTTGAGTGTCTGCCAATGAAGATAGCGACAATTACTTACAATTCAGGATCGTATGGGTAAATGTAAACTAATTCACATTTCGGTATTAATTGATTAAATGAAATATTTGCTCTATTGATTATTATGAAATATTAGATCGTTCTACAACATAAATGATATAACCAAACTCTGGACACATTTTCTTGTGAATGCCTCACTTGATGTTAATTGCAGTAATCTCTGAAGCACTACAAGGAATAAACGTTTAATTAAACTGTAAAAACATATTTGAAACTTACTCTACCTTACCTACGTCAATGGCCAGAAGTTAAACGTTGTCAATCGAGAATTATTTACAATATCCCTCTTGTTATTAATTGTTTACTTACGAGTGCTCCTTGCACCACAAAATCGCCCATGTACATGAGCGTTTTCCGGCGGCTGTGGTTAAACCAAACATTCCCCACGACTCTACACATGAAAGGCAATGGACACGGATTTATTGCCGAGGCATGAATAGCAGCGAGTGCATTTGGAATCGAAGTACATAGTCAAAGAGTTTTGTCTTAGCTTCATTGGATTCCTATTGAGACAGTGAATTGACTGAAAACACCCACCGCTGAAGCACCCACCCAAGGCCCCCTAAAAATGCACGGAGGAGGTAGTTCATCGAGATCGTCGAGACCTAGAAGAACAACCTTGGCAAGCGGATGTTCGCGCCGGGAAGTCATTGATGAAGGGTTTGCTGACATTGCGTTTCCTTACAATCCTCAGTCAAACAGGATGATTTCTCAGTTAATTAGCATTTTCTATGGGTTTTATTTTACTATTATCCCTTCAGGCATCTGAAAATAAAAACTCTACGCGTAAAAAAATACCATAGAAACACAAAACAACACAGCAACATACATAATAGTACATACGCATGAAATGTCCAACGTAGGAAATCACTTCCTTCATATACATAAATGTGTATTCTTTTTAAAAGATATTTAGCCTATCTTCTCACCTCCGAATTATCTTAGTCTAGTTAATTTTTTAATACATCATGTATTTTATGAAATCCTATCTGAGAAAATTTTACATTCCTGTTACTTTAATTCATAAAATAATTTAGAGGGTTTTTCACATTTAATTTATTTTTATATGCTAAAACATACAAGAAAATGTGCCGTTTAACTTCAGTAAATCTGTCTCAGATGTTCATGGCTCCTTCAGTTTCGTCGTCGTTCTCTCTCCTAAACATTGTCTAAATAAATTCCTATTTATTTATTTTAGTTCACAGGCTCTTCAACTGCTGAAGACATTGGCGCCCTTTAGTAAATATCTAATGATTGATGATTGATTATTTCGTTTTTCCGGACACGTCAACTGGTAAGGATAGGACAAGGAAAAGAAAGGAAATATCATGCGCGGTCCATTGTCCCCGTTTGCTACGGTACTTCTCCAGCATTCGCCTGGTGTATTCATGGAAAACACCACGGAAAACCTCCGATCAGAGTAGTCGGTCAGTAGAATTCCCTCCAGATCTTTAGTTAGTGTCGAAAATCAACCACCGCCAGAACTCTAACCACCATGTTTAGTCAAAGGCACCGCTATGGCATCAGTTGATGGCCTGAACTACCTCAGCCGGTAAAACATCTAATGAGTAGATGATAGCGATAGTGATGAGGTGAATGGGGATAAATAATGAGAAATGGAGGAATGAGAGGCAGAGGAAACGGGAGATCCCCGAGACCACCAGCCGAGAGCCCGCTTTGGTCACAACAAACTTCACACGGGGATCACCCTGGGCCCCAGCGGCGGAAGGCGCACGACGCCGCAGAAGTAGAAAGACATGAATTTAAATGACTTCCCATTTGAGAGATCCGAGAACTTATCAAGATTTGGTTTCGAATGTGGAAAACGTACGATTTGATTTCAACTTGTAACTGTACATGAACTTAAATATCACACCTGGAAAATATTAAAATTGAAAAAGAAAAATTTTATTTCAAAGTATACAGTAACATATCTTTCATGAAGTATCTTAATAAGTATTTTAAATTATTTAAAATTACAGCGATAGAGCGTGTTCAAGATATAATTGTTCCATTTTCATTTTACTTGTTAAATGCACATTTATCAGATATGATTATGCAAAATATCACAGAACATTAACCTTAAGTTTATTCACATTGGATTACTACAGTTATTCTGTATTTTCATTAGTGAACCATTCTATAAACAGGTATAAAAGATTCAATTCTGCGCAATAATTACAATAAAAAACACATTGTTAAAAAATCTTCATTTCTTACAATTACTAATATATATTGTGTCGAACAATCAATCGATAAAATTGAAGCTATTTTCTAGAGGTGAAAATAATTCAAACGTTTTCTCATATCCAATCCTGAAACGAACGAAAAACCTGCAAAAATGTGATTTTTTTACTTTCGACTTTTTTAAGCTTTTAAATATACGGATGGCTGGTGAATATTAGATGGTTCCACTGCACATCAAGGAAGCTTTCCGAATTGCCAAATCAAAAGTAGAGTAGCGTAGTAGGTGGACCGCCAACCTCCGCCTGGGGACGACGCTCGAAGAAGGAGGAGGAGGAAGAGGAGGAGGAGAAGGGGGAGGAATAGGGAAAGGAGATTAAGATGAGAATATGGTAATGTAAATTACCTATCTGCTATTCATAACTTAATTTTTTTTAATCTATGTTGTAAATTCCCAGGGTTTTGTAAGGTAGAATTTTTCATATTTCGTCACGCTTGCTCGGGTTCTGAAAGGATTCTACGTAATGCAGCATACAGTGCTGACACTTTGATTTTTCTCAGAAACACTTTCCAATGTTTTCGATTTCCTCACAAATCATTTGGTTGACCACAGAAATAAAGGACAGACTTCTTGATATAGTATGTGAATGATAAGTTTCACGTCAGTCTCTCGCAAAATTGCTGGAAGTGTTCTTCAAATCTCTCAGGCCTCTCGCATAGTAACCAATTGAAGAATACGTAATCAAAGTCAGGTCGGAAAAACAGATTCTGGTTCATCTTCACGGCTTGATTGCACACTAATAAATCTACACTTCAATTCAGAGAAATCAGATCCCCTGAAAGGGTTTTCTCTATGACTCATGAAAAAATAACGTACGTTGAGTAATGAGGTAACAATCATTATAGGTAATTACCGAATGATAAATACTGCGTGGATCAATATAATCAATGCCTTAAGTGACCATTCGTGGAATCTTCAACCTGCTATATAGGCCGAAGCGTTGAATCAAATATCGTTGGAATGGTGTCTTGTATCATTTCCTTGCTGTTTCCTGATGGACAATAGTATCGTTGCACACCCTGTTTGAGGATGTCCTAGGCATTTTCAAAAGGCGACAGGACAGGCGATTTGGCTGGCCAGGGAAAAGAGCAATAGCGGAACGTAGTTTCTATGCACGAAAGCACGCGATGTTGCATCAACGTGCGGCATAGCATTATCCTGGTGAACTGTGGTATCTGGGAAACATGTGAGTATAGAAGAGACTGGTTCCAATATATTGTTGGCGTATGTGGCCATCGTTACGGCATTGTATCAGTCTTGTAATGTGACTGAACGGAACACGCATGTTCGAGGTACAGACAAACGACCAGGCTGCGGGCTTGTAATTACTCGTTGGTCTACATTTCATTTGAATGCACAAACCACGCTGAAATTAAAATATTTTACTTCAACGTTGGTCACTACGAAGGTTGAAACCGGAGCTTTTCGGGAGTTCCGATTTCACTGAACAATGGAGATCTTTACCTCTCATGAACGCATTTTTTTCATTCTGTTTGTTCTTCGCGATAATTATTCCCAGTCTCAGAGAGCACCAATAATTTGCGTAAGGCGATGTAATTATCTTGTATTGCTTTGGAGAACATGTGGTTGAATAACGCGTAGATGCGGCGGCCTTTTTTAGGGGTTGGTGGGGAGTAATACCCTTCTTCACTGGGTAAATTCCACTTACCACCTAATTAGATTTACATCTTTCACTGCGAAACAATATATAGCACGAGGATCAGGACAAAAGATGATAATTAATTGAATCGCCCAATGCAGAAAGGGTACATCTTACATTTCCACAATTTTACAGGAGATAGAAAAAAACAAAAAAACGATTTGCAGAAAGACTTATCATTATTTTATATTGTAACTTTTTCTGCAGATACATTTGCATTATCTGAAGGTAATATACTGCAAAATACATTGAAATATTTTAACAGTTGATATTACAAAAACAAATTTGAACAATGTGCCTTTTTTGTATTGAATGGGTATCTCATGATACAGTTTTATGATAAAAATGTTTCTGACAATGCTTACACCACTAATATGATTTTATTCTCATATCAATACATAGTTTTAAAAAATCAATCGGTGAATGAGGTCAAAAAATTATTTTTGGAGTTAAAAAATCGTAAATTATATTTTTTTATTCAAAAGTTCTTTAGTTCATAAACTTTCGTCTCTAGAATGATTAGGGCTTAATGAATAAACCCTTGCAAGTGTCTTCAATATCCTTTGTGTACAAATTATTGCAAGGACATAACATCTCGTCTTAATTAAGATGTGGAGTCTCAAAACATTTTAAACGACATGTACAATCTTCACTTACGTTTCTCTCTGAAATTATTGCTCCTTAGAATTCACAAAACTTTCTCCACATAACCTAATCGTTTCTTAATAATATTCCTTTTCCTACGTTCTGAATTAAGATACTTCTTGTTTTCATTTTCTCCCTCTACATTCATGTTTTTAAACATGAAAAACGACCTTTCTTCAAAAAAATATTTACAAATACATTTTAAAGAACATTAAAACTCAAGTACACAAAATAAAATATAGCACACAACACAGCCTTTAGAAATATCAGATGGCTGCCAACCTCAACCAATGCAATAACGTTACATCTTTGCAACATGTCCCATTTCTGCATTGCATTGTACTTTTAATTCATTTTTTTCAGCAAGAAGGACAAAAGTAAAGAAGTTACTTTTCTGGACAGTGAAAGATAAATATAAAAGGAAGGTATACCAATCATAACATTAAAATAGCTGAAACGTAAACATGTAACCTTTCTGCATTGGGCGGTTCAATTATGATTTCTATTCAAGCAGAATGTGGATAATTTCTAGCCAACAGTATAAAATTATGCAATTAAAAGACAAAAGAGAGAACGTGTGCTCCGAGGATAAAAACAATTGTATAATTACAACGCAGAAATTTATAGATATTTCATTTCTATTTCAAATGGTCTTCTTTCAATATAGCTGAATAGTAAAGTGGGCTGAGAAGTGTATATTTTCAACCAAAGAAAAACATACCCTTTAGTCCACAAGCACAAGAAAAGAGTGCATTAAAGTTAGTTGGAAACTAAGAGTCGCTAATGGATTAACTCTTGTGTTACAATTTAATAAATTACTATTTTAGGGCAAAACAAAATTCATGATTAGTCTGCAAGACTGAATTATAATGATTAAAAATGTTGAATTATTGATTTTTTCCTCCCGCTTCTTGAAACTAGTGGTGTTAAAACAGTAGGTACTTTCCCGCCCGTATTTCCACGCAAAATTAAGCGAAAAGTACTCACATTTTCGAAAAATTGTACATGACCTTATTAAAAAATCTATTTTTAAGGATCATATTCCACTGAGGGGGGAAATCTCTATCTTTAATATTTTAGTTGTTTAGTTTTTGGAAGACTCAGAAAAAAATTTTAAACATTTGCAGTTTTCGAAAAATCAGGGTTTTCAACGAACCTGCATCATTCTCTTAAACGTCTTTTACATTATTCAACAACAAAACTTAATCAAAATCAATGGAGCTATTTTTTTGATAATTTCGAAAATGTTCCAGGGACTTCATGTAAAGTACCCTCCAAAATTAAAATGTTTTCAAATTCACGAGGCCATGACATCAGCCAGATCGATTGAGGAATATCAATTTTGGAGAAAATCGGCTGAACGGTGTAGCCGCTAGCGTTGTTCACAGACGGACGGACAAATTGACACGTTTTGCCGCCAATCGATCTTTTGGCATCAAGGATTCACAAAACATGGATTCTGGCTACACCACGTGATAGAGGATTTTTTTCTAAATTTAGCAACTGGATTGGTCCACTTTTTCGTTACGAGGGCCCTGAAATAATGAGTGTTTTTGTGGAAATTTCCCCGTTTTTTTCACGGAGCATTATTTATTTATTTATTTATTTTACGTCAAAAAACAGTTAAAAAACTGCGTATGACGGGCTATGGGGAAAAGTGAATTGTGTGCACATTTTCAAAATTCTGTGATCCCTACACTAAATCATATACTACTTAAGTTTTGAATTTTGAAAGGGAGAAAAAAAAAACAAAAAAACTCCCATTACATAACTCCCATAACTCCCATAACATAACCCAAACTCGCATTACATAACTTTCTCTCTACTCCGTAGCGAGATAGTAGAAGTGTTCTGAACGAAATATTGCGTAGAAGTGACTTGGCACTTGTGTGGATTTTTGGGTAGCAAATAATTAACAACTTGCGAAAATATTTTTTAAAGAATGGTTTGAATCTCAGAAAACAAAATTAGTTGTACTATTAATTGATGGATGCAGTGAAACGTTTAATAAAAACTTTCTTCCCGCCAGATTGATTCATTGTACTTTCCATTTGAAGTATTGACGTAAAATTTCAACTGAAACCACCTTTCCTGAAGTACTCGGTACGTGAAATAATTCTATTCCACTTTTAGCATATAACACCTAAACTTAGGCATCTTTAGCTCTAAGGGAGGTTGGAGGAAGTTTATAATTTGTAATTAGAATTTGTTTTAAATTATAATTCAAAGCAACGTTCATGGCATTTTTTAAACGATGATATTTTTGTCCGATTGACGAAATCAATCCGAAATTCATTACAGGTTCCTAAATGCAATTTAGCAACTTAATCACTATAAGGGTCTGGACACCTTGTCTGAGTACCCTTTGACATTATGATTTAGAAGTTTCTTCTGTGCCCGAAATAAGTATTGCAAATCTTCCAAACATTTCAGTGAGCCCAAGCATTACTGTTTCTTTCTGGTTGAGTTCGTAGAAAATATTGAGGAATCATTCCTAATACGATACTTTTGTGTATCTCCTCCACGTACGTAGAATGCGATGGTAAAATTGTTATTGGTCTGGTTCACGGGCACCTCACTGCGAATGTCAGCATTACGAAGATGCGCACGGAAGGGGAGGGGGCAACGAAGCTCTGACTCCCCCCTTAAAAATTTTGAAATGGGGCCTGTAGTCCTACGTAATACATATTATTTACGTAAATATGAACAAATCATGATTTCCCCCTTTCTAAGCTGACAATTTTGGGAATTGATGCACGAAATTTGGGCGGAAAAGACTCCAAAGAATCCACCTGCCACCCTATGAATGGTTC
The DNA here is from genome assembly GCA_011170035.1 of Teleogryllus occipitalis. Taxonomy (NCBI): domain Eukaryota; kingdom Metazoa; phylum Arthropoda; class Insecta; order Orthoptera; family Gryllidae; genus Teleogryllus; species Teleogryllus occipitalis. The sequence goes on along the minus strand of BLKR01001879.1, from coordinate 230,435 downwards.
AACACCAAAACACCAAATGTATTATTAATTGTATCATATAAGTTATGTCATTCTGTTGTATTAGGTTTTATTCATTTAATAACACAATACGTCACTTGTAAATAAAAAAGTTTAATGCAAACGGGCGCCCAGTGGAGGATGGAGAGGCCCAGAAATGTACTTGCCACCCCCTTTTGTTTTCGGCTGTACACACTTACGAAGGACAACAAAATAGATAATTTGCACATTATTTTACGGCTTCGACTTCTATTGCATAACCGCACGCGCCGACGCAGAAAGCGTCTTGCGCTGCGAATGGCTCCTGGATTGCCGTGGCTGCCCACAACAGCTTTCATTATTTTATCAACGGCTTCATCTCCTCTCTGCAATGGCGGTTGCCACACAAGAGCGTTCGCATGTTGGCGTCACCGGAAGCAATTTTATATCTTCTTTTGCATCTCCTTTTACATGACGGTGCGTTCGTTCGCCACACGAACATCAAGCAAAGGAGGTCTCGAAAATGCGTTTGCATAAGTTGTATACGAGCCGGGAGTATTGTACAGGTCTCCTGGCACAAAAGCATTTTTGTGCAGCAATAGCAAATTGCATAGCACTTTAATGTTTTATCTAACCTATAGACCCGGGAGGAAAGGATCACTGTTCCAGCTCTGGTGGAGGATTCGAAACGTCCATCCGAGGCTTAAATTTCCCTGTGATACCTACGTCGTTATTGCCAAAGGATATGGGCAACAGTGCGGATAAATATCTATGCTATAATGTTACGATTTTTACTTTCTCAGTATTTCATACTTACGTAGAGTACTTACAAAGTATTGTTCTAATGCTGTAGTGAAAAGTGCCGATATTTTTTCACAGGAAAACTCGTATTCAGGGGCCCTGAAGCGAAAAAGTGGATAATTCTTGCTTCTAAATGTACAAAATTACTTCCTCTAATACATTGTATCATCAGAATTCATGTTTTGTGTAACGTTGATACTTTACTAGTGGTGCTACAACAGCACATACTTTCTCGCATTACTTCTAACTTTTGCTACTTTCGAAAATTCAGAGAGATCAATGAAAATGAGACCTGTCCATTTTTGTTAAGGTCTTTTTTGTATCTGAGGGAGGAAAATTAGAACTGTTTTTGAGATTTTTTAAAAATTGCATGAAATTCAAGCAAAAAATGCTATTTTTATAAAGAATGAACATGACCGTTTTCAATGATTAATTCTTGGAACAGATTTCATTTAGGAAAAATCTCTAGCAGTCATATTTCAGTTTTACAGTGTAAATTTGTGCAAATTTTGAAAATAAAGAGATCACCGAATTTGGGATCTGCACCATTTTTATAAAATATATTCAAGAAAAAACAAAAGAAAAGAATTGAAGCCGCTGTAGTAAAAAATTGTTTAACTGTTGCAATTTTCGAAAATTCACATAATTCAACGAAAACTAGACCTGCACCATTTCTTAGCGTTCGTTGAGTTATCAGAAATGTTTAATCAAAAAATTTGGAGCCATTTTTAATAAAATTTTGAAAATTTATTCATTTATTTATTTAGCCAAAAACTGTATGTGACATATGGGGGAGAAAATAATCGGCGCACGCTTTCTTGAGTTTCTTAAAAATCTTGAGGCTTCATGTAAAGCACTCCCAGAAATAGAAATATCCGTTTAAAACGAATTCGGCCAGATCCATGACAGAATGTCATTTTTGGAGAAAATCCCCTGAACGGTTTAGGCGCTAGCATGGACCATAGATGGGCGAGCAGACAGACGTTTTGCCGTCAACATTTTTTTTTCTTTGGTATCAAGAACTCACAAAAAGCCCTTGACTACACAACGTGTTAGAGGAAGTAATAACTATATATAGGAACAATATTTATCCTTTTTTCAATATCAAGACCCCACAATAACGGTTATGCAGCAGAAGAGATTTTACTGTGCACTCAAACGTGTGTAAGGATTTTACGGTAAATATTTAACATGTATTGAGCTGTTAATATAGATATCTTATAACTATAATTCCAACGATATGGTTGCAATTTTTTATACTGCATGAAATCCTATTTTTTAAGTAAGTTTTCACAAATACTACAGACAAGTAAATAAATAAATAGGCAGGGCATAGTAAGATTCCAAGCTTAGTAAAGAGTAAATTACTTCCTCTAACATGTTGTGTAGTCATAATCCACATTTTGTAGGTCTCTGACACCGAAAAATCGATTGAGGGGGTTCTTATCACGAATTTTCATCATTTTCATAAATTTTACAAAAAAGGCTCCGACATTTTTACTCGGAAGGGCAAAGTACGCTTAAGAATTACACAAGCTAAATTTTCACTGAAATATGTGAATTTTAGAAAACTGCAAAATTTCTCGATTTGGCGTCTTCTTGTAAATACAATAGTGAAGAAAAGTATTTTCCCTTAATAAAATATGTTTTTCGACGCAGATCCTAAAATAAGGCCATGTACAAATTTTGGACAATAAGAGTACGTTTCGAGTAATTTTGTGTGAAATATCGGCAATTTAAAAATAATTACTTCGTCAAAAAGAAGGCTCTAAATTTCTTTAATTTGTTCCTGAGATTGTGTATTAGGCGTATATAAAACGTCTCAGGGCCCGGTTTCCCATATCTCTCTGTATTTACGAACATTGCAAAAATTAACCTTGCAAAAGAACAATATTGATTGTAGATAATTATTGCTTCATAGAATCTCTTTTTTAAAACTGGATCAAGAAATGCTTCAATGTAAATCCCTGCATTTTTGAAAATTGCAAATGCGTTGGAAAGGTTTAGTGTTGCTCTGAGGCTGGTGATGCAGGTGTAACTGAAAGGTGTGCTAAACCAACAAACGTGAGTTTGAGACCTAGCGCGGAAAAAAAATCGGTGCTTGGAAACAATTTTGCAGGTTCAAGTAGTATTACAATATTGCCTGGCCGTTACAAATGATGCGAGACAACGTGGTCTCTTGTAGAAATACTAGTTTAATGAAGGGTGCTGTTCCGGAGTTATATTTCAAACTTGACGTAAGAGTTGAAATCTCACACCCGAGAATCCAATTTTTTTAAACGAGTTTCATGATGTACAGTTTCAGGATAAACGTAACAATTAAAAATAAAATAAATATATTCCCCTTGACGTATATTTTATATAAGAAAATTTTTCTAAATTGGACTGAGTTAAATACGTTTTTTCAATGTTTCTTCCTTCTCACGACACATTTATTCCAGTGCTGTATTTACCTACTACATAAGATAAATATTATAAAAATACAATTTAAATCTCTTTAGTTAATCTTTCGACTACAGAGGTATTTTGCATACGTCGAATACCAAGAGGGGGTTATGAAGTTACCCCACGGAAAATTCAATATAGTTTCAACATTTTTACCGTAAATGTAATATTGTATGCAGATCTTCATCCACGGCGAAGAGGCCAAGAATGCCAAATCATCCCACAATAAAACACATTGTACTATTCGTATTGTTTCTTTCATATGATTCTCTTCAACAGTTTCTGAACTGATATATGCATTGTCATTCATATTTTCCTCGTCTCCAGCACAAATAATATTGTCAACGTTATCTTCAACCTCTTCATTATCTTCATCACTCTTATAAAACAATCTGTGCACCTCACGATCTTCTTCACAAATCGTCTTGATTGTGAATACTTAATAACTTTTCAAATCCTACAAGACTGTAATCCCTCGACATGTTCACATACCAACGAATCAGTACTATAATAACACTTCGTAGACGTGTCCACAGCACCACCTCCCACAGGTTTGGGCAGTATTTAAATACTTGTATTTGAAATACGTATTTTAAATACATTTTGTTTTTGAAAAAAACTGTAGTTTTGAGATTTTTGGACATGTTTTTTTAAATACAATTTTTTATGTTTTATTTAATATTTATATTATAATTAATAAAAAATATGTTTATTTATATTTTATTAGTAAATATGTTTTCTTTATATTTTGTTTCTACAATCATTTTTTTGAGAAATCACTCATGGGTAATTTTTAACCAAACAAATACCAACCGCCAAATAGCAACCGCCAACCAACAAATAAAACCAGCCAGGGCGTACTCCGAACGATAAGCTCTATGCCCTATGTGTTCTTGCCTGTAACGCGGCGTGCAGGGACAACGCTTAGAGACGAATGAGAATTTGACATCGTGCAAGATACCTTATCCACATTGCCGAAGCCCGTCAGGGTGCTCCAGAGAAAAAGAAATTGCTCTCGTCTTTCCGATCTTTGCAATGATTAGTGAACTTGCAAGAACACCATACCAAGAACACAACTGCCTTCAAAAATCGCGCTCCCGGCGTCTTTCGCTTTTAGAAGATAGAATTACACAAGATAGGCGTAGTTTTCTTCGATAATAATTTTGTATTGTGAATCAAAATTATTGTATTTACTGCATTTTGAGTATCTGAATTATTTTAAATACGTGTGTATTTAGCAAATCAAAACCTAATGTATTTTGAGTATGTATTGAAATACTTATTTACACAGTATTTTGGCGAAGTACTTAAATAATAAAATTGTAGAATTTTGCCTAACCCTGACCTCCCATCTCCCGCTATTAACATCGTAAATTCAAACCAGGTTATTAAATCCCGAACGTCCAATACCAACGGAGGTAAGGTAGTAACCCCAAGTATAAATTTAGCATATATCTTTATTTAAACATGCTTTCTCTTAAGCTTAGGCATTAACTAAGTCAAAAATATTTTTTAGAAAATTTCATGTCAATTATTTCATCCGGTAAGCCCTTTCTCCTTCCAAAAACAGTGTATGATTTGTAACGTCATGGCTTAGTAATTGCTAAACATTTTTTGATGATTCCTTTTTATGATTGTTATTTGGATTATATTTTAGTGCCTGTACCTAAATTTGATGATTGATAAGGGGCTTGTATGTACTTTACAGGTATTTAAATTATAACTTTTAAAAACACTGGTAACAATATCGATTAACAGATGAATATTTATTGTTATTAACAGATTAATATCAATTTATTATTGTTATTATGCATCGTTTATAAAAAAGTAGGTTTAGGCACAAGAATAGACTTTCTGACATTAATTTAAAAAATGAAGCATAAAGATTTGTTCAAAATTGGAAGAGTTATGATGTTTCAAGTCGGGCTAAACAAGAAACAAGGTAACTTTAGGGAAAAGACAAAACAACATTCATTATCTCTAAAATGGCCTATGAATACTAAGTCCCTAACTATAAGATATCATTTTTCCAAAATGTATATTCTGCTTTTGATGTGATAACAAAAGGGCCTTAATTATTTTAAAATGCATTTTTAGAATTTCTCAGGAATTAATATTAACTTTTCTTTTTTTCTTTCATTTTTAGCCATCATTGCCACCTGAACTGCCAATGACCGTGGGACGTGGCATATATACGAGCATTTGGAAAAGTACAAATAAAAAAAGCTAAACTTAGAAACAAACTTAGAAAAAGCACACTTAGAAACAAACGGTTTTAAGCCTTAAAATACAAATCTCAGCGCACAAGAAATAATGCAAAACAAAAATTCCAATTTTTTTACGAAGAAACGTCATTTTGAGATAGAGGAGTACCTTAACGTAAAAACGAATTATACACTTTGACTGACCTAGAAAATAGAACCAGGGTTAGGAATTGGCGCGGGAGCCCTTCGCGACAAACGGACAAGCAGTTCTATTAGACAACAGCTTTTGCACAATCTTGTGTTCTCCGCATTTTCTTGTATTTTAGTGTCATTAATTTACCATTTTATTAAGTTATTCACATTCATAGAAATCTAATGAACACAAGCGAAGATCGTGGGTAAAAGCGCCCTTCCATCCAACTTCTCAGTTTAACATGTCGACTTCCTCATATGTACCATTTATTGTGAGAATGTAAACGTCACAGACCAGTCATATTAATATGACCAATATGTATGTTCGACGTAAACGTGCCCCTAAGAGACGGCAGGTGGCAGCACTAACAGTAGAGGGTTTATAAAGCGTGTATGGTGGAAGCAGAAAACAGTGCAGTAGTTGTAGCAATATAGAAACGGAACGATTTATCGGACGCCTAGAAGGGCATGATCCTTGGCTTTGGGACCAAGGACAGAAGCATTTCCAAAACGGGTAAATTTTAAAATGTTCGCGAGCCGCCGTGGTTAAAGTATACTATACATGGCTACGGTAAAATATGGCTATGGTAAAATATACTATACATGGATTTTCTCCCCCAGACGTCACATACAGTTTTTGACAAAATAAATAAAAAAATGGCAAAATGGCGATATCCAAAACCGCTGCCGAGGCAACTGTGCGCACCACAGATGACAGAGGAGAACGACTGCTGCAGAGATGCGTAGGGGCGGAAGAACACGCAACTGTCGACCAATTGACCGCCCAGATGAACCAACGGGCTACCAACAGGGTCTCCTCAACAACGGTTCAGCGAACGTTGCTGCATGAGGGCCACCGCAACAGGCGCTTGATTCTTGTACCGAAGCTAACTGCTGTTGAACGGCGACGAAGGCTCGAATTTATACGCCAGTACCACAACTGGACGTTCACTGAGTGGCGACAGGAGGCCTTCGCAGATGAATCATGTTTTCCGCTCCATCGGACAACTGGTCGTTGGCGTATACGGCGTGAAACCACAGAACGCAAACACCAGCAACAATCGCCGGCCGGGTCCAGGCCGGAGGAGGGAGCGTGATGAAGTAGGGAATGTTTTCGTGACATCCCCTGGGTGATCTCATAATTCTGGAAGGCACAATGGATCATTCAAGTATGCAGCCATCTTTGGGGACTATGTCCACCACTGAGCAACATCGAGCGTTTTTGACATTTGTAGTATTCAGTGTGAAATATTTTAATTATTACGTACATACTGTACATACAGCAGTACGCTCTGAGGAAGGCCACAACATGTTGGCCGAAACGTCAGCCACCACAACAGAGACGCGGCTCGTCCCGTATCGTCTAGCCTATAGAAAGTTAAATAATTTTGCCGATTTTTTTGACAGAAAATCACGTTTTGTGGGTCCCTACTACCGAACAACTGATTCTTTATTGCTGCAATACGTAGTAATTATTTTCGGGGTTCCGAGGCGTAATCAAGGTTCGTTTCATCTTTAAACGTTTTGAAAGAATAAAGCACAATACATTCAATTCAATAGTAGGATGCCATTTCTATTTCAACTTTGGAAGATCACTAATTTAAACATATGAATTTTCTTTCGAATTTCTGGCGCTGCTTTTTATAAAGAGATGTTCCAGAGACGGAAGAACCGTTAGCAGATTAGAAGTTGTAATGTTACAGTATAATTAATTATTATTTATATTATTATTATTATTATTATTATAAATATTACAACAATAATTATATAAACCTTTTGCGAAAATACGCGGAAGTATGTGCTGTTGTTGCACCACTAGTTGATGTACATTCATCTCCGAATCACTGACTTGCGCAGAAGCTTCCTCTAACGAATGAAGTTTATGGTAGAATCTATAGTATAGAGGATCAACAAACAACGAGTTCGTAATTCATTTGAATTCACGCAAAAATTGACATTGCAATAAACTCATATTTGGTTCAAACATGATAATCATTTGGTATTCCAGATTTATCACTGTCTTCAAACAAATCACATTGTATAGAAATTTGTTTGGTCAGCATATAAGTGCATATGTCACCGTCTAACCAAATCTAAAACACATAATTGACAGATTGCAGGTTGAGTCCTGTCAGAAATCTGTGTTTCTATTACATACGTCGGGATTGTATCAAATGAAAGAGGAATGTTTTAAAATATGATTTCAGCACATGATTTCAGCTCGAATAGTCATATTTTGGATATCTTGTTCTGGCCAAACAACACAGAGATGACTTCCTTACAGTGCACAGAAATGCAACAAAATGACAAGTGAAAACTACTTTCTTACAGATCTTTCCGATCCATCTGTTTCAGGGAACTGGAGCCTTACTATTTGTGATAATGGTCTCCTGTCAGGAGAGCATTCTCATTTTAACGTATTCATCATTAGGAACTCATACGTCATTCCTCATCCGGAACTCATAAGTCTTCGGAAAATGTGCATCTTTATTCATTCTCATCTCCAAAGATTTCCTTCGCTTTCTTCTCCTTTTTTACCTTCCCAGGGCTACTTTTCAAAATGAAACGTGATACCTGCATAATTGGATCTTCACCTTTCTTTTATGTATGTCTTCCTACTATCGTCAACGCTTCGTCCCTCATCATGTGTATACAATTACTTCATGTCATCTCCAAAGCCTTAGTTTACGTTAATAGAAGTATAATCGTTCACGTAAGTCTTGAAAAATGACATGAAAGTCATATTCTTGGAGATATGATCTGAGAGGTAACAGTTTCTCTGAAAACATGAATTCAGATGATTAACCGGATGTTTTTGTGGCCGTTGTCACCGCCAGAGTTGTCGAGGGCGAAGGTATCTTCTAACACTTACATAAGTCACACGACGATGAGACAAGAGCTGAGAGACCACAGGTTACGACTTAAACTTGTTGGAATTTCCACATGTTATGAATGGATGTACAAAAACCTGGTATCTCGTATTTTGATCAGGATAATAAAGACAAGGGAGTTATGCATTTTTGTTTGAGATAGTCTATTATCATCTCCGCGCCAACCTCAAATTTATTAGAAAATATTCCAGAAGACTAAAAGGAATGCTGAGCCGAAAAATAGTAGAACGTTTTGAATTTCACAAAGCAAGTGTTTTCCATATGATTAATTAACAAATATTTTTGAGATAAAGGCACGAGAGACTGAGGATAAACGGACAACCGCTAGCGTTCACTCCACGATGTAACTATCTGCTCACGATGGATCTCTTACGCGCTTCGTGTTTATACGGCGACATATTTTTCTGTTGTTGTTCGTCATCCTTTTTTTACAAAGCAATAATACAAAATAGGTAGAAAAACACTATAGGTTATTCTTCCGTAAACTATGTTTCAATAATAATTACTGATCAATGCAGACAGTAATGTTATACTATAGTTCCTATCGTTACTGCGTTTCAGATTACATAATAAAGAATCTGTCGAGCTGTTGCTAAAGATACGAAAGTGTCTACTGAAAGTGTGGAAATCTAGAAGAATTTTTTACTCTAAAACACACGAAAGAACAATGACAGTGGGTATATTCTGCATTGAAACTGATAGAAGGGACGGCTTGTTAAGTATGGTCGAAAATATTCGAAATTCTCAGACCAGTCAACTTATTTCCAATAAAATTCTGCTGCATTATTATTATTATTATTATTATTATTATTATTATTATTATTATTATTATTATTATTATTATTATTATTATTATTAACATTATTATCATTATTATTATCATTATTATTATCATTATTATTATTATTATTATTTTGAAAGTGAAATATGCTTCTTAACCGTTACAATGTATAAAATATTACTATATTGATGACTATTTAAAATTGTTTAGATTTTAAAAGTATTAATTCTGCAAATACGAGTTGGAACTTGGTAGCATACTACCTTAATTTTATTAACATTTCAAGTCAAAATATGACAAAACATCAAAGATAATATTTTTAATTGAAATGATCGAGATAAGCGTATTCCCTCTCATTACTGGGAATAATATCATCAGATATCAAATTGTGATCGAAGTGACAACTTCGATTTTGCAGCTTGTGGATGTATTGATTTCTAAGAAACACTGCACAAATAGAACGATATAAATGATCTAGAATACTTCGTACATAGTGTATTATTTTATGCAAACTCTTGATAAAATCTTATTAGACAAGCCGTGCGTGGCCAAGAGCCGGACACACCGGATGCCAGGGACTGGTAAGCTGGCAGGGAAGTAGGCTCCAATGCTCCCCTCCGCAGTCACTCACAAATTAGCAGCCGTGTACATGCGGGAGGTCGTGTACAGCACTCATCTCATTCTAGTCTGCCTACGCCGTCATCTTCATTTGCATTCACGAACTACAATGGGTGCTCGCATTAAAGCAGAGAAAGGGGTGAATTTTAAATGCTTGATCTGTTTGTCCTGCTCGTGGTTTAGACTTATATCAATGCTACATTTCACCACCACAACCTCGTATTCTTTGCAATAGCGATAATCTTGATAAATGAGAATTGATAATAGGCCTCATTAATGAGGAATGTGTAATAATTGCTTTTTCATTAACGGAAAATGGTTACAATATATTTCCATAACGACAAGAATCTATCATGAATGAAAGCTGTATAGAAATGATCTTCATTAACTTCATTTTTATTGCGATTTTTTCACACAGTCTGAAAATAGAAATTCATTAGAGTGATTATTTTAATCAAATTAATAAAGTAACATGGAGTGTTGTTGAGGACAAAACTAACTTATGTCCATGTTACCAAAGAAAATAAGTGATAAATTGCACCAGGGCGTTGCAATATGCATATTCTTTGTGAAGAATAAAAAAACATTGTTGTCTTTTCTCTTTCACAGTATTTAGCATTAGAAGAAACAAATATTAATAATAAAAATATGGAAACTTGAATTCTATTCTGAATATTGAAATAATAAAAATATAGAAATATGAATTCTATCTGAATATTGTTTCAATGAATCAATTGAGTTTATATTTCGGTTATTGAACTTACTTAAGGCTGTTCCAGATTAATGTGAGAGGGACAGAATATATTGCACAGAAAGTTATTCAATGTTGCAAAAAAATCGAATTGGAGGTTTTGAAAAAACGTTTTGAGTTACCTGATATCCTGATTCCGTCCATCCGTCCGTCCGTCAATAATACTATCCCCTAAACTGTACATAAGATTTTCTCCAAAACGTTCTCCAATCGGTCTGGCAGTACTCAAGGTCCTGAGAATTTGAAACGACCTTTTAATGTTTAGGGGTACTTTATATCAAGTGCTTATGGCATTTTCGGCTTATAATAAAGTTATATTGGCATGTGATTAAATTTGATCGCTACAAACTCTGTAAATTGTTTGTAATAACTCAAAAAACGCTTAATAATATCCGAAACGTTGCTGTTTTAAAAATTGTTCACTTTGTATGACCTACACTCAAGGTTGGTTGTTAGTGATTCCGGGCGCGTCAACAGCTTAGGTCATTAGTCCCGTGAGTGTAGTACATGTTTTTCCTCGGGAGATGGTGATCTTTCCCAGCTGGATGGCGAGATCCGGCGCCGACCTACCGCCGGGTAGCGGGGTTTTCCCCCTAACCAGGACTTTCCCACCAGCGGGGCACCGCCACAGCCGGGACAAGCTCTAAGCTTCCGACCGGTCTCCCGGAATATGTGATAGTGTAGTGCATGTTAGTGTAAGTGTGTGTGTGTGATTGCAAGGGGAGAGGATATGACAAGGAAGAAGAAGGAAAGATTGCGCGCGGTCCGTGGCTCGTTTGTTAGGGTACTGCTCCGATATTCGCCTGGTGTTGATCGGAGAAACCACGGAAAACTACCGATCAGAGCAGCCGGCTGCTAGAATTCTCCTCCAGACCTACACTCAAGATATTTCCTATTACGTAAAAATTGAGGTTAAGAAAGAAGTTAAGAAAAAACACTTGTTAATTTTTTTCTGGAATAAAACGAAGTTTGCTTAATAATTTCAAAAGTTCAAAATTGGTCGAAACTTTTCTAAAACTACATTATTAAAGCTATTTTTTCCTGAATATAACATATTCTTCAATTTTTTATCTTTAATCATTTCACGTACACATTTTTCAAAATTCTAGTAGTTTTCATGGAATTTTTAATAAACTCGAGACAAGATTTTTCTAAAAAATAGCTCTTTTTGCTTATAATTGTTTTTAACGATAGATCACTATATGCCAAATTCTATTACGTAAGTACAACTTTCATTTAAACTGGAATTTTTGAAAATTACAGACATTTCGAAATTTCCGTGCTTCATTTCGGGAAGAATGTTTTCAAGATATGGCTTAAAGCATTAGTATTATACAAGTTCCAATATTGTAATATTTCGTAGCCCTTGCAAATAATGAGAGAAAGTAAGTCACTAGTTTATTTTTTCATTACAATTTTGGCTAAATATAACTATTTCTTCCACGACTGCTCCAACATTCCTTTCTTTTTCATGACGCAAAGATACGTTATTCTTACACCCTTTAGTACTTAATTTTACCATTGAAAAAGTTATTGAAACTAGTTAATTAAATTAATTCATTAAACTAAACAAACATTAACTGAACTAATGAATTAAACTAGTTAATTGTGCCACTTTGCAACATCATAAGCCACCTAAAAACGTCTGTATCACTGTATTGCTAAAATGAAAATTCCAAAAAAACGTGCCTATTCAGAGACTAAAAATAACGCACGACTGTAAATGTTCAGACATTCTTCGTTTTTTTATATTTACCTTTGACATTCAAGCAATTTCGAGAAAAAAAAATTGTTATTTCGTTTTGACATTACTGTTGATTAATACATATTACAAATTGTAATCTTTCTTCACATTATGCCATTCAGCCCTTTATATTCATTCTACATCATCCTACCTTACTCCTTTACCTTAGCAGAAAATAACTACGACACATGAGATTAAATTTTAATACTGCGAGAAAAAGTGTTTCTTAATGGAAATGGTATTTGGAAAATTCTGAAAATTAATCTAAGTATAGACACATTTTGGATTGGAACAACGCTAGCCTTTCAAGCCTGTTTCTTTCAAAAAAAATTATACTTTGATATATTATTTATATTATTTGCTGGCATACTTCGTCAAATTCTTGTCATTTATGCGTGATTCTCTATTACGCCTTGTCATTTGTCATTATGTGAAGTGTCGTAGTTCTAATATTTCACTCGGGAGCGTAAACAGAGGAAGAAACTTGTACTTCTCAAGCCCAATAAAGAAGCTCCCTTGTAAGACTGTATTGTTTATTGTATCACATCCGCCGGTGAGGAAAAGTAGACGTCCAACAGCCAGGAATTTTAGCTCTCCCAGCAATTATGCATTAACGAAATGACCGAGAAATTCAACTTCACGAAATTCTCGGCGATTGTAGCACTATCAGTTTCACGCAAAGCAAAAACTCCGATATGACTTTTCAACAGAACTCTCTCCGTCCGTGAGCTTTTAAAAGTGGGGACCTGCAGAGGTGGTTGCGCCGGGAGCAACGGCTCGTGCAGGGGCGAGCCAAGGGCCGCCGTCCGTGTTCTTCCCGAGGTGGAACGTGCAGGTGAATATGCAGCGGAGCAGTTCCGCCGAGGAGCAGGGAGGCGCGCTTCCGCCCTCGCTCGCCTCGCCTCGCCTCTCGCCTCGCCTCTCGCCTCGCCTCGCCTCGTCTCTCCTCGTCTCTCCTCGCCTTCTCTCCCGCTCCGCGCCGTGCGGCGGCCACTGTCGCGTGGCGGCGCCCGCCCACGCCGCCCGCCACGCCGCCCGCCACGCCGCCCGCCACGCCGCCCGCGCCCCGCCAGGGGCCTCGCACTTTCCTCCACAGCAAAGCAACAGGCTCGAGCACAACCTCCAACACATTCGCACAACTGGCCATGCAGGCGTATCTACGGCATGGCAGACATGGCATGTGCCATGGGCGCCACTCACTCGGGACGCTAGTTAGAGCCCTATTTTTGCCATGCTCTTCAGCAATATTCGATTCCTTTGATGTGCGACTGCAATCTCAATTTCAGCAGTTTTCTTATTAAATAAAATGAGGAGACAATAGATTGGGGAATGTTTTTAGCCTTTTATGTCTTATTCTCATTTTACACCTGACCAGAAGTTACAAACATTAATTAACTTAGTGAGATTAAAACCGTCAATGACTTGTATTTCAATTGTCGGAATTTTTTACATTGCTTTTATGTAGCATAAATTGTATTAAAATTCAATGCAAAATGTCCATTTTGTTGCTTCACGTGACTGCAGATATCGACAGATTCTGTAACTTGTATGTATCAAGATATATTTTGTGAGAACCGTGATTGTCTATAATAGAATTTCCTCCGCCCCCATCGTAAAGGTTAAGCAACTGAAGCAAGATTGAAACTTTTCTTTGTTTCACATTTTATTACTTCTGGTTTAAGGTTATGCTGCCAAAAGATTTATCGGATAGAACTTCTCCATAAGCAGAAAAAAATAAAAGAAAAAGAAAATTAAACCCGACCGGGTGGCTTTAAAATGTGGCGCTCTTAGAACGGCATCTAGCGATATAATTCGGTAGTTTTCGCAGTGCGCAATTCGGTTTCTCAGTTTGAGTGACGAGAAGCAACAATCGTTCTCGCACTTTTGAGTAGGAAGCGGCGCAGAGCGCACCCTCCAGGCAATTGCAAGCTTCGGAACTCGAGATCTGCGGAGACAGAAGGATTAAATATCCCTGGCCGTGACGCGCGCGCTAGGGATGTAGAGCGTTGGCGATTGGTCAAAAGCTACAGGAGCTCAATTGAAAAGACACAGACATTTTCAACTCAATCCACTATCAATTATAAAAATTAACAAAATATACCGATTTATTACGAAGAACATTATCACAGTACAAAATTTTGTAAAAACAGTCAAATGAGGAAAGATTAAAAAAATATAATAAAAATACATCCGACAGAGCAGGACAAACCTGATGAGAGTGTTTTGAAATTATGTGAAATTGCACGTTGCACACAAATTATTGTTTGCTATCAGCATGTCTTCAGAATAAGAAATGTGGTAAATTCCTGGATCTTGTATCAGCTACAAAGCTTCAGAACGGCAAGAGAAATAGGAAAATACCACTTGGAGGGGACAGAAAGTTCTAACACTTCTAATTTCGGAACAGTGAGTGAGTATTTGTTTGCGGGCGCGTCAAGTACTATGTTCATTACTCTAGTGAGTGTAATGTGTTTCAACCCGTAAGGTGGCGATATTCATCCCCAGCTGGAACGTGAGATCCGGCGCCGTGTAACACATCGGTTTATAGGATTCACCCTCGCCCCCCCCCCAGGTATCTTCAACTGCGGGACATCACCTCAGTCAAAGGACATCGCCAAGCTCAAAGCTCCCTATATGTGTGGCAATGTAGTGCATGTAATAAGTGTGTAAGTGACGGTAGAGAAGGGTCAAGGGTGAGAAACACATAGCTCGCGGTCTGTGGCCCATTTGTTGGAGGTACTTCTCCAGCCTTAGTCTGGAATTTATCGGAGAATCTACGGAAAACTACTTATTAGAGAAACCGGCCGCTAGAATTCTCATCCGAATAGTGGGTGAATTCCATCTAGATATGTGGCTATGTTGATAATCCGCCGTTGGGACCCGCACCCTAGGACCTCCCAGTTAATGACGCTGCAGTGACAATGTATGTTGTCACTTAGCTATCCCAGCCAGTTTTCGGAAAAAAGTGCTCAGGTAAGATTTTAAAGTGAAAATAAACAATGCTGAAATTCATATTACACTCAAAACTGTTCGCAGACGTCTAGGAGTTTGGTTCTGACCCTGACAACATATCGTACCCTACAGAAATCTGAGCTTACACCAGAAATGAGGAAAAAGCGTTTGGCATGGAATAGTATGTTTGCCTGATAATTGAGCAAAGGCAAGGTATTATGAGATTGCAGTTCTGTCTTGTAAATAGATACATTTTTAATTTCATATTAATGAACTCACAAGTCACTGCAAGGTTTTCCGTAAAATCTGTCTTTAGAACAGACCTGTATTTTACAGGATTTCTTCGGTGATGTAGGAACGATGGAAATGATGAGTAACATATCTTTTTTCAGTCGTAGGCTTGGAGAAGAACTTCATCATGAGTGCATGAAACAGTAAAATCCTTACAAATTATTATGCGGGGGTATGCTTTTCTCGCAAGAGGTGGACAAATTACGGATTGGAAATGGCATATTTCAGAAATAATATTGCATGAAATAATATTCAACTGTATTTTCAGCTAATTATGGAATTGTGCCAACAAACAATTTTTTTGTGCTAGACCGAGCTGCAAAAGTTTAACTGAATCATGTCCATAACTGCAATGTTGATATTCTGAAATCCCAAAACTGTCTGGAAATGAATCTTAACGAGAATATATGACCAGCAGCCAATATCCCGTAACCAGTAATGGCGAAAGACTTCTCAAACTTGTTTAACAAGTCGCTGAACCAAAAATACTTAAGAATATTATATTAATACAATTATATATTAATAAACAATTTGCAACTTTGTACAAAATACAAAATTAGAGTTTTCAAAAGTGGAATAGGAAAATATCCACTGTAGAAATTAAAGCAGGATACAAAACTTCGCGTGACATTTGTGCGCCAGTACTCTACTCCAATAAAGAATGATGGGTAAATATTTTCATACTTGACTTACATGTCGCAAATCAAATATTTAACATACCGCGCAAATCTCACTAGCGTCAATGTACTCTCGTGAATTTTCCATAACGTCATCTACTTGAATTCGTATTATAACGTAAGCTTTCTACAAAACCGTCCTGCACTCAATCTACCATCATCTCTCCCAGGCATTAAACATGTTTCATGAACTCACATCTCTATTACGCACAATTTTATTCAATGTAATTACAACCCAAGAACATATTTCTAGGAATTGTCTACAGAAGACTTTATTCATGCAAGACATTGTAAATATTTCTTTTGAGTTTCATCGTGATCAAACGTTTCTCTCTGCGAAACGCCTTCGATAATTCATCGTGGAAGTTAAATGGGCTGGTGTTTCGATTTCTCGACATTTCACTTTAATTCATGGCATTTATTCATTGAGTACACTTTCATTCTTCCTTCGCATGAATTCTTTTGTATTATCATTGATTTCAAAAGAAACTTCCTAACTTTGCACACTGTTCAATTTTATCAACAATTAGATTGTAAATTTCTTATAGTTTTTGCTTTCTGAAAAAATAATTATGTGCTATATTTATGGAAACTTTATCAAATTTATATATCAAGACGTTATTTGCTGTCACGCAAAAATTGAAATGTGTATCATGAAATCTTCAATCTTCCAACCACGCCCCGTTGTAGTGAACAGTGATAACTCTTTCTTTAATCAATTCAATGATTTCCAAATACGAACAATTCTTTTTAGTGTTTGTTAGGGTCAGGGGGAGACTATTTCCTCAATTGCTCGAAAGAAAAGGTGGTCATATTCCTTTACGTAGTATACACTTATTCACATGCTCGAAGGATCAGACTGCATTTCCCAACATTTTTTCTACCAGTCGTTGTGAGAATTCGTATCAAAAGCGATATAAGATATTCTAATGTTCTGGATCTGCATTCTGTTTGGTTCTAGTAAGTGTGAGGTGTAGTCAGTGAACAAAAGTGGAGAACTCTAAGAAGTTCTGGAAAATTATATAATTTCGGTGATATGTAGGTAGCATGTCGTATAAAGATTATGAAAGAAAAACGTGGTAATCATGTGACTTCGAAAGGCTGATACATATTTGATTGTTATTTATGTCATGTATTTCACGTCACAAACAGTGAAAAGCTGTGACTATGGGGAGAAGTGCAATCCGCGTACGTTTCTTGAGCTCCAGAGTACCTAGGATTACGAAGATGAAGCGGTATAGAAAACCGCGTAACATAAAAAATCCGATAGACAATGACAACACTATTTCTTTATAGGAAGAGATTCTCATATTCCTTTCTCCTACGATTTAGGAAGCTACGATTTAGGAATCCTGAAATGTGAAACGATTGAGATATCGCCCCAAAACCTTTCGCGGAGCGTAGTACCTGGTGCTTCTCGTATGTTCACCAGCACCGCCACCTCCCTAGTCCGTTATGCCCAACGTGGCCCCCGCCGCCCACCACCCAGCTCTGCGGCGGAGCGGCGCGGGCCAAGTAGAGCCCGAAACGTGCGTTTTACAGCTCACCGCGGGGAGCGGCGCGGGGAGCGGCGCGGGGAGCGGCGCGGGGAGCGGCGCGGGGAGCGGCGCGGGGAGCGGCGCGGGGAGCGGCGCGGGGAGCGGCGCGGGGAGCGGCGCGGGGAGCGACGCGGGGAGCGACGCGGGGAGCGACGCGGGGAGCGACGCGGGGAGCGACGCGGGGAGCGACGCGGGGAGCGACGCGGGGAGCGACGCGGGGAGCGACGCGGGGAGGGGCGCGGGGGGCGGCGCGGGGAGCGACGCGGGGAGCGACTCGGGGAGCGACGCGGGGAGCGACGCGGGGAGCGACGCGGGGAGCGACGCGGGGAGGGGCGCGGGGAGGGGCGCGGGGAGGGGAGCGGGGAGGGGCGCGGGGAGGGGAGCGGGGTGCGGCGCGGGGAAAGGCGGGGAAGCGGCGCGGGTAGGACCCGGGGAGCGCGCCGCTGTTTTCTCGCTACAATGCGTGCTGCAATCGGGCCGCATTATGCCGCCGACTCGCCGCGTTTTCTCATGTGCCTCGTGCTTAATGACACCGGCATATGGAGCGCTGGGACCCGGCGGCGGCGCGGATTCTCAGGGCTGCTCCGTTGCGGGGGCAGGTGGTCTGCCTCGGCGCGGGCCCTCTGCGCAAGCCCTCGGCTCAGCTGGCGAGGAGACTTCCTTCAGTCGCAACCTAGGAGGGCGGAGGGCAACAAACCCCAAGACCTATTCTCATTCAAGATAGGCCGGAAGCACTCTCCGATCAGCCACTCAGATATTCACTGAGAACTGAGGTAACCATGGCCAGTGAAAGAGTATTGATTCCGAGGGCCTCAACTAGAGAGGCCGAGGGTCCGTTAAGAGTAGTGTATGTTACATTCAAGGAGGTGGCGGTGTTCTTATCCCGCCACAACGTGAGACCGTAACCCACGTACACGTCGGTTTCCCCTCCAGGTATCTACCAGAGAGAGACACCGCCCAGCCGGAACAACCTCAAATCTTCCGACTTATCATGTCTCATGATATGTGTGTATGTAAGGGTAAAGGAGGGAATATGGAAGAGGAAGGAACGATCGCGAGTGGATGAATAGCCCGTTTGTTAGGGTACTGCTTCGGTATTCGCCTGGTATTGATCGGAGAAGCCACGGAAAACTGCCGATCAGAGCAGTCGGTCACTAGAATTATCCTTCAGGCAGTGGTTAAATTCGATTCCACTTTGTAGGTTATCTCGAAACTGCACCACCGACAGGACTTGGAACTTTAGGGCCTCCCGATCAACGATGCTGCAGAGACAACGGGCTTGCAGCCGGTGCATCCATGGAGTGAAGACAAACGAAGTTTTACTTTGACACCAGCATCTCCGAATACGAGATCCTATCCTGACGATGTGAGGATCCCTTGGGTCCTCACATCGCCAAACGCTGTGTGCTGCATCGCTAATTTAAACTAATGAAAAAACGCGAGATCGGGTCACAGCCCACCAATTCTAGTAGCCAATGTTATGTGTTTACTAAATATATTACATTCTTGAATTCGGGAGCTCTACTTTTTGAATTCGTTCTCATGTTTGGTTCAGAATGTATTGCGATTACAACAATTATGGGAATAAAAACCAGAAACATCGGGCAACTGATGCTTCCTCTAACTACTAGAACTGAAAAGTAACGAAATGACTGAAACAGCCAATGTAGCGCATGGCATTTGTATTAAAATCTCACACTTGTTGCGCGATTACCGTTAAAGAAAAGGCTTCTCTTCACATTTTCATTTTTCTTCAAGAGGAACATGATTTTGTTAAATTTCTGCAAAGGGCCCTAGAGATGTCCCTCACAATATACATTTTTCACGCTCCGCGACGCAAAAGAAGTCATAAAATATCTTTACCAAAAACGCATTAGGCTACGATCACATAACCTCCAAACGATTCCAAAATCTTCTAAGGAAAGGGGTAGCATTTCTTAAGGTTGTTTTAGACGGTACAGTTTTTGTGCAGATTGGACTTTTCAGAAAGCGTGCAGTTCAGACTGCACGATTTCTGCATAAAAACTTTTGAGCATGTTTAAGTTTTTTTCATACAGAAAATGTACACTTTGACTCTAGCGCTTCCAGCGGCAGACTCTTTCACTAACGGCTTTCTTTACGGCGGAAATCGTCCATCATTTACAATTTTTTGGTAAGGTTGGGTGCGATTCGTGATATTCTGTATACTGGCGTGGTGGATTTGAGTTCTCGGCTTTTCTGGGAAATTTCGCTGCATGTTGCTGATGTGAGGTTACAGAATCTCACTTCTGCAGCCAAGTCTTCTTCCAATCGGTGCGTTTTTTCTGCGCACACTCTAAAACCTTCGCAGTCACAACCATGTTTGTAGCGACGATTTCCTTTCTAAATACTTTCGCCATGTTTCATTAATACTTAAAAAAAGTATTAATAAAATAGCTCAGAATGCACGAACACAAATGTCGGGAATGAACGTACTTGGACGACGCAATTCAGGAATTTGTGTCCTGGCGGAGCCCCTGGCGCCGTGTAGTGGAAAAGATCTTATAGAAAGCGCAAAGGCCGTGTAAATACGACTTTTATACTTCTTTTATCCTTCTAGTTTGGGATCTTGAAGTTTCTATATAGTTTCTCTTTGAGAACCTGCACTAAAACTGTACCAAGTAAAAGGGCCTATACATTCTTGTTCAATGCTCTTTTGCAATCTTGTACCATTCTTGTAGTTGAAATATAGCCCAAATCTTATTTCTAAGCTAGGAAAACCGTCATCTTTTTGTAATCTCATATAGATTAATCTAGTAGATCAAGTCTTCTATCAGTGCTATAGAAAGTCATCGAAAAATTCTTAAGGCACTCTCTCGAATCCTGAACAACTCGTCAA
Source organism: Teleogryllus occipitalis (assembly GCA_011170035.1). NCBI lineage: Eukaryota > Metazoa > Arthropoda > Insecta > Orthoptera > Gryllidae > Teleogryllus > Teleogryllus occipitalis. The sequence continues at coordinate 209,717 of BLKR01001879.1, read as the reverse complement.
TTTGGCTTTATGAAGAAGTATTTGATAATTCAACAAGTTCATTTCTTTGAAAAAATTACCAAGGAAGATATATTGAAATGTTATATTTATAAATGTCAAACAAGCATCTATAATGATATGATACAGGTTTATAATATAAGAAGATCATATCAGAAGATATATAATCAAGAAGGGTACTCTCCATTTTACCGCATTATAAAATCATTCGTAGCTGGTAGCCTAGATGAAACTGCTCCAAGAGTATCTAGCCAGCGTTGACTGATGCTGACGGTGTACGAAAATAAAAAAAACGAGTGTTCTCATGAAATCTTTTCGCTAATAAAAGTCAGCCCAACTAAAAATAAATAGCAATTATATTTCACAATTGAAAACTATTAAATACCTTGGAATACATCTAATCAGAAGACTAACTTGAAAATTATATAAGGAAAAGAAAATAAATTAAGTGGACTAGAAATACAAGAAATGTAACTGAAAAATGTAAATCTCTCTCTTTTCATTTTCTACATCATAATTATTTATAAATCAGGCAAGCTAATACGGACATATGGAACAGAACTTTGGGAAAACTTCAAATAAGTCCAACCTTGATTTACTACAAAGATGCCAATCAGAGTATCATCTTGCAGCTACAAAAGCGCCGTGGTACGTCAGAAATGATACACGTTCACACAGACAATTCCAACCATAAAAGAATAAATCAAAGTCTTCGCCAGCAGACATATACTGACATGAGAATCACCGAAACCAACTTGCAATAAATATACTTCACAAGTTAAGATACAAGAAGAACAAAACCAAGCCTCTACGCGTAGTTAATGAATAAGTTTACTTAAATACGTTTTAACTGTTATAATTTTTTCTGTTCAATAGATTTCTGTTCAAAAACTGTTTAACTTGCCAAGGAGGAAGCTGTGCCGGTCGCCTGAACACGTTGACATTAGTATGAATGAGCTCGCCTTAACGCCTTCCACAAAACAGTTCACAAGGAAGGGGTCAGCCGAAATTCATCTACACAAATGAGTTGGGTTATCTCTGGAAGGTTATTTCCGTGTACGGGAATCTCTTCTCATGCGGCCTGTGTCAAGGGTATTTGGAAGCACAACTTAGTCATTCGGCTGCCGCGTGACAAAATTTGTGATTTTGATTCCTGACTCTTAATCGTTGGGAGAAAAAAAAACTTAAAAAAAAATATACCTAGTATATGCGGGAAGCTCTTGTAAGTGAATCTCATACAAACAGGAGGAAATGTCCATAATTTATTCTTTGGGACTCGGGGCAGTCTACGTTGTCTCTTGAAATGGAATTATCTTATAAAAGGATGCTCTTACAACAGGATTTCATTGTGTTGAAAGGCACCTTGTATAAATATTTCGGAAGAAATACCATCGTAATATTTATGTAGTGTTTACAATGGCACGCTATACAGACTAATCTGTATAAAATAATCAAAAGAACATATTTCAATGGCTTAGCAAAAGCCTTCGTTTTCAATGTAATCTGCACCAAAGAAACGTTTTTTAAAATGGATTTAGGAGGGCCACAAACCACATAAATGCCCCATTTCTGGCTACTATTTCATAAACTCAGGAGTGAATATAATTTAATGGTATTTTTAAGGGATTGTTCGATGAAGTGGTGCCCACTACATTCTATTTCAATTTTCTAACCATAAAACATTACTTATTTGTCATGATCAGTGTGACGTAATAGTTGAAATATATTTTACGTTAAGACCATATAAATAGGCATTTTTCAAATGACCATAGCTTTGTGCATTTATCCAATATACTTCTAATTTATATAAAATTCAATCTTGTTATCTCTAATTTAAGAATCGGGTTTATAGAACCATCAAATTCATTACAAAAACAGTTTGTTTGGTTCTTATATTGAAAACATACATTTTCTCATTTAACCTTTGAAAAAAAATTAGAGGCTTTGGCCTGGCCTGCATATTAATGCAGGACGGATTATAAATTGCCAACGGATCATAAATTATCCATTATATTACAAATACAATATATTATAAATATAACGCCATTTTCACATTCACAAGGTAAGACAAGATGTGAGGAGGCCATCGACCATCAAGGGATGCAATGCATGTAGCAACTGGCGAGAGGGGGGCGGGACCTCTGTTTTGCAGCGCTGCGCTGGGCGCTGGGGGGTTCATGCTCACAGCCGTGAGAGGAACAACGGTTCTCCGATGTATCCAGGTGCACACCGTTACGTTCCCTATATGCTCACGCAGTGAGGAAGGGCACACACAAGACATATGGAAATCTTACACGCTTAAGCTTGTCTACCTCTGCCGTTTTCTACACACTTACGTTTAACACTACACTAATGCAGTAGGGATGCAGAGACTAATCCGTAGATTTCACAAGCACCTCACATTATTATAAAACTAATGCTGCTAAAAGAGCACGTACATTCTCTCCCTTATTTTCACACAAAATTACGCGCAAAAGAACTCAAATTTTCGAAAAATTCTACTTGACCTTATTGCAAAATCTATCTTTAAGGAACAGATTTTATTAAGGGGAAAATCTCTATCTTTAATATTTTAGTTGTAAGTATACTCCGAAAAAAAATTGAACTTTTGCAATTTCCGAAAAATCAGGGTTTTTAACGAACGTGAGATCAGCACCAATCTCTTGAACGTCATTCACAGTATCCAACATCAAAATTTAATCAAAAACGATGGAGCCATTTTTAATTCGAAAATGTCCCAGGGACTTCATGCATTCCACATTCAATGCGACAGACAGACAGACAGACAGTCAGTCAGTCAGTCAGTCAGTCAGTCAGTCAGTCAGTCAGTCAGTCAGACAGTCAGTCAGACAGTCAGACACTCAGTCAGACAGTCAGTCAGACAGTCAGTCAGACAGTCAGTCAGACAGTCAGTCAGACAGTCAGTCAGACAGTCAGTCAGACAGTCAGTCAGACAGTCAGTCAGTCAGTCAGTCAGTCAGTCAGTCAGTCAGACAGACAGACAGTCAGTCAGACAGTCAGTCAGTCAGACAGTCAGACAGTCAGTCAGACAGTCAGTCAGTCAGACAGTCAGTCAGTCAGACAGTCAGTCAGTCAGACAGTCAGTCAGTCAGACAGTCAGTCAGTCAGTCAGACAGTCAGTCAGTCAGTCAGACAGTCAGTCAGTCAGTCAGACAGTCAGTCAGTCAGACAGTCAGTCAGTCAGACAGTCAGTCAGTCAGACAGTCAGTCAGTCAGTCAGTCACAGTCAGTCAGACAGTCAGTCACAGTCAGTCAGTCAGACAGTCAGTCAGTCAGACAGTCAGTCAGTCAGTCAGTCAGCCAGTCAGACAGTCAGTCAGTCAGATAGTCAGTCAGTCAGACAGTCAGCCAGTCAGACAGTCAGTCAGTCAGACAGTCAGTCAGTCAGACAGTCAGTCAGACAGTCAGACAGTCAGTCAGACAGTCAGTCAGACAGTCAGACAGACAGTCAGACAGTCAGTCAGACAGTCAGTCAGACAGTCAGTCAGACAGTCAGTCAGACAGTCAGTCAGACAGTCAGTCAGACAGTCAGTCAGACAGTCAGTCAGACAGTCAGTCAGACAGTCAGTCAGTCAGTCAGTCAGTCAGTCAGTCAGTCAGACAGAGTCTGTCAGACAGAGTCTGTCAGACAGAGTCTGTCAGACAGAGTCTGTCAGGCAGACAGTCTGTCAGACAGAGTCTGTCAGACAGAGTCTGTCAGACAGAGTCTGTCAGACAGAGTCTGTCAGACAGAGTCTGTCAGACAGTCTGTCAGACAGAGTCTGTCAGACAGAGTCTGTCAGACAGAGTCTGTCAGACAGAGTCTGTCAGACAGAGTCTGTCAGACAGAGTCTGTCAGACAGAGTCTGTCAGACAGAGTCTGTCAGAGTCTGTCAGGCAGACAGTCTGTCAGACAGACAGTCTGCCAGACAGACAGACAGACACAGATAGACTGACGTTTTGCCGTCATTCTACTTTTCGGTATCAAGGACCCACAAAACGGATTCTGATGACACCACGTGTTAGAGGATCAGTTATCTAAATTTAGGAACTAGATTTATCCACTTTTTAGTTACTAGGGCCCTGTAACATGAGTTTTCTACCGAAAAGTTGCTGTTTTTTGCGCGCAGCATTACGAAACTTGTTCTCTACTCCTAGGGAGAAAGTAAAAAATATACACTTAAAAATTTGTCATTCAGTAAATGTTAAGTCTATGTATAAACATACTTTGATATACGTTCACTAAATAAACGTTCAGTATTTCGAATTTTACAGGATTAATACTTTCACCAAAAATTGGTCAAATGATATTTCCCATGGACAACAAATATAGTACACAATAATGTTACGTATACAGATATATTATTACTGATATCTAATGTAATGGTGAGAAAATTAAATAATTATAGAAAATTGTTCGGATTGAATATTTAATCAATTGTTTTATTATATCATGACAAATTCATCGTGCCTCCTCATTTTTAACATATGGCGCGTAACTTATATATTTACTCATAAATATTGAAACGGTCAATTGTAATAAATTGAGTTTTAAAGTTTTCAGTGAGTATGGTTAACGTCTTCAAAGTAGGTAGTTTATAATCATAAGCTATACTCCTCATATTTTTTAAAATGCAAGAAATGTGCCCAATGTTTGTTCTGCATCTCGCGGCCGCATACGACATAGTTCTATCACGCTTCGAGGGAATTTTGCAGGAGAGCATTTTGAATGTTCAGAGGTGACTAGTAATGACGCAAAACCTTGTCATTTTGTTCATAGAAGGTTTTCTACAAGTTGTTTAGATGTGTTATAGATCTGACAAGAAAGTTCGAACATCCCTAAACAATTTTCTCAAAAATGTCTGTCATTCTGACGCCGGGATATCTTCAGAGTTTCTAATTATGCAATGCGAGTATAGGCAAAGTACATTAAAATTAAAATGCACACACATATGCACATGCATAAATATACGTTCGTTATACTTTGTGAACAAATTAATAAATTAAGGTATGGAGATTGTGATCTGAAATGTCAACTTAATAAAATCTGTTTCAAATATGATAAGATTCTATTTCCAGCTGTTCATTCTACTTTAATAAGGAAATTCTAAACCTAAATAAATTGTGAGATAGCATCACTCGGGTGAATTCTAGCGCGATGTGATAGTGTATCTCTGTTACAATCGCCAAGGCTCTCACCTGACCCGTTAACGACTCCGTTTTTATTAGGATACGGTCCCTTGCGTCTATGAAGCTCTGATTCTCGTAGAGAGCGAGAAGCTCTACTTCTCTTAAATACTGTTGAGTCCATGCTCGCCACAACATTCAACACCAAAACAATACGGGGAACCGTGGTGCCGCAGGAAGCTTTACAGCAATTCGACTGTCCTGGGCAAATGAGCATGTTACAGAAAGCTTTCATTCCACTAACCTCACGTAAACAAAAGCTTTAACAAAGAAGTCACAAGGTATACAGGGGATAGTGAATCATAAATTCAACCCAAACACCACTTTATGTCGCTTTACCTATGAAACGAGGGAAAATACGGCGAACATGTCCCTGCCCGCCTTTTCTACTTCACCCGATAGTTTGCGCAAGGACCCCTATACCGAAACACTTCTTCCATATTCACCTTCTCTATCCACTAACCGATACTGCTATTTGACTAATACTACCGAAAATAATTGCAGCTCTGTGTTGTCGGAAATTTCGCAAGTATTAAGAGTTATTCATCCTTTGGATTGGATTTTTCGAAATGGGATTGGAATATCAAGGCAAAACGCCTTGGTGTCAAATCCAGGCAATACCCAAGGCCTCAATGTCAAATCCAGTGAACCTGCGCCAAACAACCTTCAACAAAAACAGAATGCTTTGTAGAGTAGGTTCACTAGACATAAGCAGCACGCGTGTTGAATTGTGTTTTGCTTTGACTTAAGTTCTGCATTCTTCATATGGCTCCTTTCCTGTGGAACGACCGGTCGAAGCACACTGGCATCCGCCGAGGGCGCGCATTCTGAGCAAGTACCACAGCGCACATCTTCCCACCAATCGGCCGAAAAGATGCCAGAGCACGCTCTGTCTCACGGCGTCAGGCGCACATCTACGAATTGGCGGAAGGGCCGGCACTTGGACCAGAGTCTTGTCAAAGATATAAAATTATGATCTGTCTCCTGCAATCTACGAACATTCAAATAATATCTGAGACATAATAAACACCTAACAGTTTATTGTTTAAAACCAAATAATAAATTTTCACATTTATTCCGAATAACTAGTGTGCCACAAAACACACTTTTTAGAATATTTCTAACTTTCGCAATTTTCGAAAAATAGAGTTCAGCAAAAATATGACCTGCGTCATTTTTAATCTTTATTATCCGTGGACAATTTTAAAGAAAAAATTGGTGGCGGTGTTAATTTTTTTATGAATTTCATTAACTTCAAGAACAAATTTCACGAAAAATACTCGTTTTCTCAAAAAAACTGTACATTACCTTAAAGATGTGATTTTTTTAGAACAGATTCTACTATATTCTATTATACTTACCTATAGGCGATTTTCATTGTTCGCCCTTCATACACTTTGTCTTCGCCGCATTTTAATACTCAAATTACTTTGAAAGGCGTTTTCTCGCTTCGCTCGCCCGGATCCAAGTCACAGCGAGGCTCGTGCCTTTGTGACTCGCGTTTACTACAAAAATCCTTGAGTCTATCCACCGCATAATTACCAATTCACTTTTATACGAAAGCACTGCAAGAAAACTTCAAATTCAAACTGCTGCAACGAATTCGAACGACGAAAGCTTTGTTTATCACAGACACACCACGATCGCAGGCAGCACTATTTTCTATTCTAGCTCCGACTAGACCGTAGGGTGAAATTACCTCCCCTAACTTATGACGTCACGTTGGTGACCAATTATTATAATCGCCTAACCACCCCTCATCCCTTCCGTGGATTACCTCCTCGCCAGAGCAGCGCGAAGTGCGGGTTTAAACGACATCCTTAGATCATACCGTGTTCTAGACTTCAACCAAATGCCTATATTTCACAAAAATAACAAGAAAACTACTCACATATTCGAAAGATTGCATCTGACTTCTTTTCCCTGATCCCCACTTTCAAGGTCTCTTTGAAAAACAGATTTCATTAAGGAAATAATCTCTATCTTCAATGTTATAATTAGGGAACGGAATTTATTGTAATAAAAAATGCAAAATATGTACACACATATGTGCTTATTTTTTCCAAAACGAGTAAGAAAAAACTGAAAATATGTAAAATAAAAATTTATTATTGTGTTCAAAATAGTTCTCTATAAACCTTTTCCGAGCATAGACGTCGCCGATCTTTAACCTTCAGCTTTAACAAGGGGTGGCTGAAAGTGGGTCCTACCTCCACAGAAGAAATTGTACACTAGATTTCACCAAAAAGAATAGAAGATTCACTAGTTAGAATTTTATTCGAAATATAAAATACGCTCATAGTGTATTACAATGTTTACGAGGAGCTGGTGTTCAAGTGAATAGTACCGTGTAGCCAGTGATGTATACCTAGCGAGGGTGTTAAAGGCAATATACCTCCCCAAATAGAATAACACGGTAAGACAATTTTGTGTAAACAAATATTTGTTAGTTTTGGATCGAGTAACGAATGCGCTGTTTGAAATATTAGCAAGAACGTGGTTCCTTTTGTTCATAAAAGTCCGCTCATCCTTTACTCCAAGTACGCAGTAAGCGGGAGAGGAAGGTAGTGAAGGGTAAGTGTGACAATTCATGGCGAAGATATGGTGGTCATAGATGCGCAGGAGCATTATATTTGATTTGTACGAAAGGTATTCCGTAACATAAATTGCAAACGCGCATCTGAAATGTTTCGTTTCGACGTATAAACATATTAAAATGTAACGAAATATGTAGTAATAGGTAAAATATGTAAAAATATGGAAAATAAAAATAGTTCTAATTTAGAATATCTTGTAAACTCTAGAAAATATTATTCAATACAGGTATCTAGTTCCTGTAAAAACATGTAATTACTTGGAAATCCGTTCCCTAGTTATAATTGTAGGAAGACGCTGAAAATAAAACTTTTAAAATTTATGAAACTCAAGGACTTCAACGAAATGAAACCCGTACAATTTTAGATGAGTTCTTTACTATATCCAAGGGCAAAGTTTCAGTAAATATTTGGAGCCATTTTTTTAAAAAAATTGAACATGTAATTGAGGCTTCACGTAAAGTACCCCCAAAAATCAAACTATCCGTTTCAAAATCACAGGGCCTCGAGTTCGTTTAGATCAATGAGAAAATATCAATTTTGGATAAAATCGTCTGAACGGTTTATGTGCTAGCATTGCCGACGGACGGACGTGTTATCGTCAATTGATTTTTCGTTATCAATAACACAAAACACGGAATCAGACTACACGTGTTTGAGGAAGTAATTTACTACATACAGGAACAAGATTTTTCGTTACCTGAGCCATACATTACGAGTTTTTGGTCAAATAATCGCCGCTTTCCGCCGCACGATTACAATACTTTCTCATTACCACGTACGTTGTAAGGAAAGAGAGAGACAGAGACAGAGAGAGGCAGAGTGACAGAGACACAGAGAGAGACACAGAGAGAGAGACACAGAGGGAGAGACACAGAGAGAGACACAGAGAGAGACACAGAGAGAGACACAGAGAGAGAGAGACACAGGGAGACACACACAGAGAGAGACACAGAGAGAGAGAGACACACAGAGATAGAGACACACAGAGATAGAGACACACACAGAGATAGAGACACACACAGAGATAGAGACACAGAGAGAGAGAGAGAGAGAGAGAGACACAGAGAGAGAGAGAGAGAGAGAGAGAGAGAGAGAGAATTAACGATAACAAATTTTAACAGAATTTCTGCTGTTAGCTACATCTAACATATTTTCTTCATATTTTGTAACATTTAGAGAACCTTTTAATTGAAATACGACTTGGGAAGAGAATACAAAAGACTAAGAGAATAATACCCTCCCCTAGGCAAACATTAATGAAATTATAAAGTTATTTCCCCCAAATCATCCCCATGTTGACTGTATACAAATACAAAAAATGCAAATTGTTTTTCCCCGTAGCAATTGGTTTTTCCTCATGCGGAAAGAGTTTTTCCACAACAATATTCTTTGGAAAGATGCCTTTAATGTTTTGGCAATAAAATAATCCAAAACTTAGTGCGTAATGCTCACACACATATAAATTAATACATTCATTTATATATTAAATTACAATATTATTCATGTGTATTGTTCATCCAGGCAACTTAAGAGTTTGGAACTACAGTATTAAGAAAAAATTTTGGTTGGAAACAATCGATTCCTAAGGTTTATCCTTTCTATTGAACATATACATGTAAAGCGTAATACATATTTAATATTTAATTGAAGGATCCCGGAAAAATCGACTAGTGTCTGTCTGTGAGGGTCTCAAACAGTTTCATTATTTTCTTCATATCTCATGATCTATGATGCAATTTTGAATGTAAAAACGTTTTAGAACTATTAGCAATTATTCCTAGAACAGTGGTCGAGCCGCAACAGTTCTTCCCCTGACGCACATTCTCCTCACCTCACTGCGTACGCTTCTTCATCTCAAAGTGAAGCACAATTTCTTTCTTTGAAACGGGTTTCGGCGATAAAAGACGTTCATGATTTACTTTACGACCGCCTGCAACAATGGGGAGCGGACTTGGTGCGACTGTGAAGGCATCGCTTAATCTGCTGTTTAAGGAATTCCGTGAGAAAACTAAATAAATAAAAGGAGTGCAATTAGAGACGGATGAAGACTCCGCTGATTTTATGGATAACCTATTAAAAAGAAATTAATCGAGTTGCTCGTGATTCCATTATGCGATTACTTCTTTGCTACATTTTTCCACAAAATGGGCAGTTGTACAGCAGAAACAGGATTGTAACTAGTTTATGAGATGGTATTAACGCTAAGGCACTCGTGATATTAGATAACATGTTTTAGTCATCAGTCCTAAAGTAAAAATATCAATAATTTCAAGGATAGAATTTGTGGTTTTAAATTGCAAGTGATCTCATTATTCTTTAATTATTCAAGTGGTTTCACAATGTTTAATTTCTAAAGAGAATTAGGTAAGTACATATAATATTTTTATTGTTTCTTCAGTTATTTGACTATTAAAAACACTGAAGACGAATCTGATTTACAGTTTCCCCGAGACAAAATATTCTGAAATACGAATTACTAAAGTTTTCTACATATGAAGTAATATCTATGATGAGAACATACTTGGTTCGCGATTCACATGAGATGTCCGACATTTGTCAATTACATTAATCGTGATTGGAAAGAAAAACTTTTGTCATAATATAAATATTTGTCAACTTAAAAATAATTCGCCTATATTTCATACAAGTATTTTATTTTATAATAAACAGAAACAAACATAAAAAGGTTCCACGCCAAAGAGAAAACTAACATAAGCACGCAAATTGGTAAATATAAATATACTATGGTCAATGAAAGAACCTATAATTACACTTATCATGGTGAGTGATTGGAAGAGAAAGCGCATCCCGTGCGTGTCGATCGCCCACTGCCGTCAACTGCCTGGCAAGGATCGGTAACGAAAGGAGGCGCGGGGTGACTCCGGGACCCCACCCCGCGTCACGGTCTCTTTGAGACGAAATTTCTCGGAAAGGACCGGAAGCAGTTCAAAGATAAGTGCCCAGGAACGTGCATAAAGCTTTGCTCGAAAGGTATGAGGTGTTTGAAAGATTATAAATATATCTATGTATGTAACGTACGTATGGGCTCCAACACATTGCTGCGCTGACTGAGGCACCCGGCCTACCTTCTCCCGGGTTACTCCCGTAAGCAAGGCCGGATTTACTGTGATGGAGGTTCCTGGGCAAAAATTTGATGGGTCCTTTCGGTGAGGGAAACTCAGGAAAAATATCAAAATCGCATTAAAAGTATTTATATTTAATTTTTGGCAGCAAGTAAAGAAACTGTTTAATATATAACTACATTCAACAGGTTTTTTCCTTGCTGCAATATCGTGAATCACATCCTCAAAACATTTTTCTTAGAATATCGTAATTGCTACTTAAAATGGCGACGTCGTTGAGATGTTGAGTCAATGTCGTCGCAATCTCTTTTTAACAACGAAGATTCGGGCATAAGTCATAGAATTTATTATTATTGTTATTGCTATTATTATAATTATTGTTATTGTTATTATTATTGTTATTTTATTATTATTATAATTATTATTATTATTATTATTATTATTATTATTATTTCACCTTATTGGCACATTTGAATGAATTGCACAGATATACAAAATCAAAGGACAATACATCTTTTTTATAAAAGAATTTATAATACATTGTTTCCCATGAATTTCCGCACTATCCTTGTTGAAATAACAACTGCCTTCTGCATGGATTTGTACAGGTCTTCGTTTAAACCCAGTTGTTTAAGGCCCCAAATCAGACTCCTAGGGATGACTCCGGCGCTTGAAACAATTATCGAGATTATTACTATTATTATTATTATTATTATTATTATTATTATTATTATTATTATTATTATTATTTAGAATACTAGCACTGATGGAATATGTGAAATACTCGTATATACGTGAAAGGGCAAGGAACTATGTGTATGGACATTTAACTATGCACCAAAATTGGGTTTGTCAACCCAACATTCACATTTGAGTTTACAACATTCCAGAAGCATTAGATATCTGTTCTAAAGGCCCCATTAAGCAGGTGCGCGATTATCGCCCGTGCCATTTTGGTCCGCCAACTCACAGGTCATCACGTCCGTAGTTAATCATTGGTTGCTACGCATCCTCGTAGAACTCTCCTATCTTGTGACTGCCCAGAGGCGTAGAGTCAGTTGGTATCACCCCTCCATAAATTAAATAGAAAAATATCTATTACTGAATAGTTTATACCTTTAAAATTAGAAGTATATTTGCACATGACATTTATTCTTAATAAATTAAAAATTGTCTGTCTGTAATTCAAAACTACCTGAAACGAAGTGTCTGTAGTTCAAAATAATTGAAATATAATGTTTAAATAAATATTCCAAAGCGAAGTTTAACTAATTAACAAATGCATGTTTTTTATAAAATACTTTTTTAAGTCATTAAAAGTATAAACTATAAAATATAAAATACTATAAAATTTCCTAATTGGTGCCACCCGGAGCGGACCGCCCTCCTTGCCCCTCCGTAACTAGGTCACTACGACCGTCCGTTGCATGGAAGGGCATTATTCCCAACAGTCTGTCCCCAATTCCCGGTGTTATTCTCGGGCGTTTCTCCCATGGAGAACAGCTATCTTGGTGTGTAAACGCTGCACGAAACGGTCATACACAATATTCGTACATTCTATTATACACTATATATTATATACTATATTATACACTACATATTATACTCTACACCGTACATTCATCTCGCACGGCGGTAGTCAGACAACGGATTTCACAATACTCTCGGTGATGATAGAGACACTCACATAGCCATATGTTCTTGTGAACTCGAATTAGAATTGCATATCTTTTATTCGACAAATAAAATTGTGTGATCCGATAACACTTTTAGAAAAAAAATTGCCATGACTTCTCTCCCAACTCTCGTATTTTCAATTTTGAAAATTATACTTTAGCAGTGTAATTCGTTATCAAAATAAGACAAATTTTAAAAATGATTTCCATATTAGGAAAGCATCTTGGTCGTGCGTTTGTATTATTGAACTGTTCATAAAATGGTCTCAGCTGAAATATCCATTTTCTTCTGCAAATCGTTTGTAAAAATTTCACGAATTCAAGAAACCCAATCTCAAGATTTTCGTCGATATACTTTATGTAAATTTCAGTTAACAGTTTGTTTGTTCAATCAATTCTTCTGGTTCAAAATGCTCGAGTCTAGTCAAGAAACAAAAACGTGTAAACCAATTCATATGCTGAAATCTGTTGGTCCAACGATGTTATGAACTGACCAATGACGGGGAGGTTATTTTCGATATAAAATCTGGGAGATGGTGACAGGTCAACATCTGGTGCATAACCGTAGTCCAATGGGATTAAGCGAAGATCTTGGTGACGTCTCCTGGATATCGCGTGTTCTGAAGTTCCCACTTTTTCCATTCCTGGCTGTTCGTAGTGTGAAATTTTTTTAAGCCCCTCGCCGAAACCTCTTAGTGACTTTAGAGCTGCAATACCAGTATTCAAACAGAGTTTGCAATTCTGAAGTTTATTTGTGGCGTTTACGCTATTGAGATTGCCGTTCCCAAATAATGCACATGTGCAAATTTCTAAGTTCCACATTTGTTTATACAATCCTTGAGTGTTGGAATGTTGTGAAACATCTTAAGAGATGTGCATTAGTGTACGTTTTATTTCCAAATATCCAAGCACTTATGCTTAAGTACCATCCATCCGCAGGACACAACCAATGGGTGGTAGTTGTTTTCTTTGGGACAGTAAGGTGACACTTGTTGAATTCGGCTGATATTTTTGCAAATCCTCTGCAAGTGTCTTGTATCGATTTATAGAAGTTTTAAAAAATACGTAAATTTTGTTCAAGTTGAAAATACGTATTTCTGCATCACTAATTCTGCAGCAGCTTTGCCAACTTCATTCAGCAAAAAGGCAGCCAAAGGAATCCACTCAACTAATTCGATGCCCGACTTCATGGGAGCTTGAAGATCACTGTATACCCGCTCATGACAAAACCGTTGTAAGTCACAATGTCCTCCACTCCTCAAATTATTCGCATTTAAAAACATTATTCAAACCGTCGGTTATATCCTGTGCTTTGTGAGCATCATTGAGCAAGAACAATTGTAATCTCTCAAAAGGAGTACACTCTTCCATGTAAAAAATAGAGTGAGTTTATCTATAAGGCCTCCATTTGGTGATGAATCAATTGAGATCGAATACTAATGCGACTTTTTTCCTCTTCTTCTTCGCGAATGGGTCACTAAGAACCACGTGGAATCAACACTTTTTGACCCTCTTGTTAGTCCAGTAATCTTTCATATGCAACGAATGGGTGCTCAGACCATATGTTACGTTTGACTTTCTTTTCTACCTCGAAACTCTGCTATTTTTGATTTTTTCTAATTATATTACGATCTTCTAAATTTGGAAATCTTAATTCTCTAAGGTCCTTTTCTGTTTGTCTGTACCACATTGGTCTGGTGACTTCAATTTTCAAGAAGACATGGATCTGGTTTGTTAACCTGCTAGCATTCATTCTTTCTAAATATCCCATTCATTGGATTCTTCGCATTCGCATTGAATCTGTGATTTCAGGAATTTGTTTGTAGATTTCCTCATTTTTTTCCTTGCAATATTTTCATCGCAATCATCATTATCATTTCAGCATTATCTCACTGCAAGCGGAAGACGAAAGGGAACTGACGTGGCTCCTACCGCTATTGGCATTATCTGCCATGTGTTTCTTAAGAAAATCGTCTTATTTCGCCAATCATTCACACAAGCCGCGGTGATCCAAGAGTTTCCGTATGAGCACGGAATGCCAACCGGTGTTTGTCCAGAAATCTTATAACCCTAATAAGACTGTGAAGAATATTTCGTCAACATTTTTGTACATCATCTCCATATTTAATAAGTGCAATGTTAACACATCCAATTATACTTGAGCGTTTTGCGAAATCTAACATAACATCTACGTGGAATTTTGAAGACAAGTGATCTATCTAATCGTTGTCAAGCATGTTCCCAATCGCAATATCCCCAATTGAAAAATTGAGTGCGTGTGTTTCTCATCCTCAAAGAAAACTGCATATTTTAATAGCTTAGTATCGTTTTTTGTTTTTTTAGGGCTTTTATGCAGCTGACAGCCGGTTCCCCTTTACGTCCCGATGGGACGCATATTCGACCATACGCTAGACACCAACACACTTCTGGGCTCCTCTGATCTGGGGTTAGCAGAACGTAACGCTATCTGCGACAACATACATGAGAGACAAGGGAAAACCAAATATGCCCAAAGCGGGACTCGAACCTGCGACCGTTCGGACCGAAACGCTGCGTCGGTACACGCTCTTAGACACCACGGCCATCCGGGCCGGCTAGTTACGTATACTTAATTTAAAAATTAATAGTTCGCTTATAGACGCCATGCTTTTTGAAAACCCCGCCCCCGTATCAGATTCCAATATTGAAAATGTAACAACACAATGCGCAATTCATACGCAAATGTTCGCAGAACATTCTTCAGACTTGCTTGTACAATGGTTGGAGATTCTCTTGAAAATAATTTCTATATTGGATCCAAAAAAAAATATTTCATACATTTAATTCTAAATAAAACACAGCAAATAAATGAGACTTATTATGTGTGTAGTGTTGCAAATCAATGTGATAGAAAAAATATTCTATTTGAAGTTAAAATAAATATTCAATTAAAACAAAAGAAAATTATAAAATATATCATATTCTTTAATATGACAAATACAATTAAAATGCGTGAATACAAATGTACTCAAATAACCAAAAAAATTGATTTTTTTCATCGTATAATTTTGTTAAAACCCACAATTTCACTATGTTTCGTATTTGGTTGGGGCTCCTTCTTCATGGGGGGCCCTGGACCTTGCCCGCTTTAAATCCGGTCATGTCCATAAATGTTGTGCAAGTTAGATATTACAGTGAACGTACCTACACGGAGTACCTAAGGAAAAACGGCCCCTTGATTTGCTTCTGGACGTAAATGTAGCTTCACTATGCGCACGTTTTGTTGAACTTTCCTTTTGCTTGTAGTGGTAGTAGAACTTAGGGTGAGTTTCTATTTTGTTAACAATACAGAAAAATCAAATCTGTTCGTTTCTTTACCATTAAAAAGAAGTTTTCTATAATTCGGCAACGAAAATATCTAGTTTTTGAAATGTTAATCTCTCACTTTTTTAAATTTATTATTATTATTATTATTATTATTATTATTATTATTATTATTATTATTATTATTATTATTATTATTAATCTTTCCACTATTAATATTTAAATTGTTGGGAAGGGATTCTGAAACTCAAGAAAGCGTGCGCAGATGATTTTCTCCCCAATACGTCACATACAGTTTTTGACTGTTTTTGTCTAAATAAATGAATAAATAAAGTTATATCTCGGGATGGAACGGTGTTCTTCCCCTTCTGGATAGCGAAATTCGGCGCCGACCTAAACGTCGGTTTGCGAGGTTTACCCATACAGATAAATCATTTTTTATTTAAGGTCAAAAACAGTTAAAAACTGTGACGAAGTATGGGGAGAAGTGCAATAAGCGCACGGTTTCTTCAGCTCCGGGATGTCTGTTCTTACTCATACACATAATAAATTGAATTATGGATACATGTACCAACGAGGATTTTTGGCAAGAAATGGCCAGAATGGCCAGAATGGCAAGAAATGGCATGAAAGTATTTGCTCCCATATAATAAAAACTATTTGCAAAGGCAAACCAGCTGCAGATGTATGCTATTGTCCCTAATGCTTTCCGTGAGGGTATCGACTTTCTGCCGAGATGAAATGGTAAACGATTATTCGAATATTCCCGAAAGAGCTCATGAAAACATTTACAGAGAGTGAAGCTGCATCAAGATATTTCCCCCAGAGGGGCACCGCCCCAGCCGTGAGAAGCTCTAAGCTCCCAAACTCGTCACCCGACATCTGTAGTAGTGTAGTGGATGTAAGTATGTGTGTAAGGGGATGACGATATGGCAAGGAAGAGGAAGGGAATATCGTAGCTCTTGGCTTGTTTATTAGGGTACTGCTCCGGCATTCCCCTGATACTGATCGGAGAAACCACTGAACACTGCCGATCAGAGCAGCCACCCACTAGACTTCTCCTCCAGGCAGCGGGTGTACCAGGCCGAGCTAAAGTAGCCAGAGTCGAAAATTCTGCCACCGAAGGAACTCGAATCTTAAAACCTCTCGGTCAGAGGCACTGACTGACATTAGTTGATCCTCTGAGGTACCTCAACCAGTCCCTTTCTGAACAAACATGGACAAAATATTCTTTTGAAAATCTGAACACATCTTGAAGGGTCCATTGGACAGTTTGCGACGAGGCTGTTCCCAAAGTTCTAAGTTCTGCCACTACATTTATGTAACCATAAGTACACATTCAAGAGATTACGAGAAGGCAAGCAAGATCACTTTAAAATATATAGTTTCGCTGTAAATAGCAAATATTTATGTGATACTGAAGCACATTTCAGATGTTTTGCCATTTCATTTCGTTACATTCTTTTCGTTTCTGGGGCGAATTCTTTGCGAATCGAGACTGTCATTGCGTTTTCCACTTGAAAGTCCTTTGATTATTAGTTGGGAAATTCACGACAGAAACCTGTCGTTCAGTTTCCTTTTTTGGAATATGTGTCAACAGGGACTAATACAAACAATTAGTAGCTATATCTCGGAATTAATTTGTACATCACGAGTAATTACTATTCTGCAGAAGTTTGTTGCTTTTCTGAGAGTGCGCATTTTTAAAATTCTACGTGCTCTATAAGCTACCTTTCCACTCATAGTAGAATCTGCTTCAACGTATTCAAGATTGTCCTTGAGTGAAGTATGTTCTTAATAACTATATTCCTAAAGCAGGAGACCGTTTCCGAGATAAACATCTTCGATTCAATTACATAATATTGCAAATGGTGTCTCTCTTTGAGCAGTTAGTTACTCATTATAATTTAACAGTATCGCACTACATTAACGAACTTACGTCAGAGAAGTGAACAAAAAATAAAGATTCAATTGGCAGCGCGAGCATTGTTGAGTGGAGGGGGTGGAGCAGTAGCGGCGCGGGGGAGCGGGGAGTGAGTGTGAACGAGGAGGGGGGCCGTGAGTGGGTGCGCTCCTCCCTTTGAATGGAGCGCAGTGTGGCGCGCGCTCGCAGCGGCCGCCGCCCATGGCGGCACGCCCTCCGACCTCCGCTCCCCGCTGCCCGCCCACTCGCACCCGCCGACACACCTGCCGCCGTCCACGCCACCGCTCTCTGCTGTTTTTACCCCCGGCACCGCTCACCAGCCGGCGCCTCTTGCGGTCAGTCCCACGCACCCACGCTCGCGTCCAACGTCCCCTGCGGGCGACGCAACCGCCCCCGCCCCCCACCTCCCACTCCACCCTCCACGTAACTCACTTCCAAGCCCCATCTCCGCCCCGTCGTCCTCCTCGGGCCACATCCACCCGTCCACCCTGCGCCGCCCTCTTTACTCCTCGTCCCCATACACACCTCCACCGCCGCATCCTCCCTTGCAAGAATTGTATACTCATTATCACTGCTGCGATGGTGTTCTGCACCACTCATATCGCTGCTGCGCTGGTGTTCACTTCTGTCGTATCCGATCGAGAAGCAATTGGGTTCACAAGCGCCCAGGCTTGTTCTTCGCGAAACTCCATTAACGTCCGTCAACCTTCGCACTTGCCACAACTAAAAGTAGTTTCCAAAAGGCCACGAGTGTTCCACGCCACCCTGGCTGCTGCGCCGCGAGGCCTAGGCGCGGGTGCGTACGCTCCTGCAGGCGACGGCGACGGCGCGGCCACGGCGCCGTGATTTATTGTTAGAAGAGCGTAACAATAGCGCAGCGCGGGGCTGGCCTCGGCTCTTCCGGTCACAGTGGCGGCTACAATAGGGGGCGATGCTGCGAACCGGGCGAAGCCGAACGAAGCGCGGGTGGCGAGTGGTGGTGGTGGTGACGGCGGCAGCGGTGGATGCGGCGGTGGGCAGGCGGCGAGGGAATGGAATCGCCTCTGGCGACCATAGCACGGAGCGGCGCGGGGCTGCGAGCACGCCGAGCCGCCGGCGGCCGGGCAGCGCGGCGCGGGGCACCGAGTGCGGCGCGGGTCAGGGCGACGGGCGACGCTGGCTGACGGCGGACGCTGGACACCGGGCGCCGCCATGGGCCTCCTCGGCTGGCTGTCGCGGTGAGCGTGCCCACGCTGCAGGCCGGCGCGGCAACGCGCTCTCTTCCCTCTTCTTCGCTCTGTTCTTCGGCCTCCTTCCGGCCGCGCCGCGCAAAAACCGGAGGAAAAGGAAACGCGTGGCGCGGGGTTGACGACGCTGCATGGGGCCTCGTGCGGGGCAGCGGCGGCGCGGCGTTTCGGCCCAAGGCGCGAGCGACACCGGCGCAACAGTGGAGCACCTTCCAATCCTTCATTAATATATCGTACTAAGCATTTTAGTCTGATACTTACAAATACGTGAAATGATTTCCAACGATTTTACTAGCAACAATGTGGCCATAAATAATTACGTTTATTCCTTTCGAATCAGTAAATGTCCATTTTCTTATTAACGTCCATTTTGGAAAAGTTACGAAATTACAAGCTTTTTTTTTTCAAGACACCTGTTGATCCAGTCACTTTTCTATCAAACATTTTACGGTACCATGAAATTAAGAACGAGCACGTTACTGCTTTGCTGGTGTATTGATTAGTTTTGTATACATGTGGAGAATTTTGTACGTCCCGTCTTTTTTACAACAATTTCTTTCATGAATTTTAAGTGTTAAATAAGTGTCATGATATTGAGTGCAATACATGAAAAAGTCAATTTAAAATATATATTCGCCGATACGAATTTGTGTTGTAAATATTCCCTGCAATGAAGTCCACTAAAAGAAACACACTTCCCTATTGCGATTTATCATACAATTTTCGTGTGAACTGTTTAAAAATCTCGTTCATTATTTTCTACACACTTTATTTCCTCAGCAATTTGTTCTGAAGGAGTCTTGCTAAATGCATCTGGGCAAAATGCAGAATCTCAAGTAAGCCCAACATACCTGAAGACCCCTGTGCATATCACCTTTCGCTGAGCATATGAAATAGTATAAGCATACACCCTAGTACGGGCACTTTCTCATAAGCGTTAGTACATATTAATATTGCTTTTCTTTGTGCATCCTTGCTGTTGAAATTCATAGTTTCAAACTAGCACTAATGTTTATTTGTACAATAAAATTTGTTAAAGAATGATGTAACTAATTTATTAATTAATGCGCTCTATTTTGAAAGTAATATTTTCACATACCTATCATTAGATTTGATGTTCATACGGCTTCCGAAAGGCTCAATGAGATGGATTTTAAACTTCTGGGCTGAGTCCATCTTGAATATGCCACAGGCGCCAACTGTCTACAAAAAATTAAAATCGTTCAATAATAATTCCCATAATTATTGTAAGTGATAATAGGAACCGAAAGAAAGTCTTTTCAGATCTACTCATTGATATTCTGAAACAAAATGAACAATAATACATTCGTAGTGAAACAAAAATTCGTTCCATGCACGTGAAAGTTATTAAAACAATATTTTTTCGGAAAATCAGTGAATGTTTCATGTAGCGAAATACTATAAAATGTATAATCGACGTTGAACATCTACATATCTCTTCAGCGAACGAATATATGAGCATCAACAAAACAAATATGTTTCTGTTTCTCACCATTAAATGCTACAGGACGTAAAATGCATTCTATAAATAATAATAATAATAATAATAATAATAATAATAATAATAATAATAATAATAATAATAATAATAATAATAATGACAAATGCTTTACAACTCCGATGTATCTAACACTCCAATATTTTGTATTGAAAAAAAGCCTTAGATGAGATTAATTTTATAATTTGTTAACTGTGTAAAATCTAAATAAATTCTATTCACTGCACGCACACTAATGGTTGTTATTATAAGGGCACATGTTTTTATGAGAAAAGTATGCATTAAAGGTAACTACATGCTCTATGCTAGTAATTAATTCCTAATTTGACAAATACTTGTTTCATCATTGAATTATATATAAATGCCAATTAACAAATCATAACTTGAAATGGAAGGGTTTGTTTTTTGGAAACATTACCTATATGTGCATTGTAATTCATACGTAATAGCTCTAATGGGAGCATTTTGAGAATATAATGAACAAATAGCAACTGAAAGTAGCTCAAGGCATTGATACCTGCCACATCTGAAAGGTAATAATGAACCGCTCTCGAAGCTTCTGATGAATCCGGATGCGGCTATTTTCATTAACTGGCATTTGTAAAAGTTTAAGGAATCAGTGTACGTTTTCCAGGGACATAACATAAAATCCCCATCATGAAATTTTAACAAATTTTTATTCGTGCATCTAACTTTCGCAAGCTTAATTCCTGTTTTTCGAAAGAAAAAAAACACATTTCAAGATGTCTCTACATAGTTTTGATTTCACAACACATTGTTTCTTAATGGTATTATTAACTCTACCATTTAAGGGGTTTCAAAAATATTGTAATCTGATTGTGACAGGTTGAAAAGATAGAGCATTCATTTTTCCTCTTCACAATTCTACTTTTATTACATGATAATTAGAGGAAGGACTTTTAGGTGCAAACATTTGCTAATTTAAGTGCTAAAATAGGCAACAAAAATATTTTTAAAAAGTGCATGTTTAGGTGCAAAACAATTAGTGCATATTTAGGTACAAATATATTACATGGTTTTATACCATAACACGACAAATTCTCATTTTCTCTTCTTTGGTTCTGTGAAAATTCGCCACTGTTCAGCGGTCGGCAGATGCCCCTCTTCTAGTACGCTAGTAGATCCCCAAGGGCTTTGAAGGAGTGGACACACAAGGGGTCTCTTTCCAAAATGATATTGCGCAAAAGTTTCAGCTTTTACGATGCAACAGATTGATCTTCATCAATGTTACTAATGAATTCCATTATTTTTTTAAACGTTTTCAGCATAAAACACACAATGGTTTCTCCACGTTCCTCAGCGAGTCACGAGGTGGTAAACAGAGATCGACAGTGCTTTCTTTTGTATACAATAATATTTGGGGGACATTTAGTTAGCACGTTCTTCATCAACAATATGAATTCATTAGCCCCATGTTTTATACTTCACGTACTACTTCTGATACTCTAAGCAACACAATTCAACAACTCTATGCAGTGCAATGGGCTACAGGATTTGCTTGAAAGATGTCCATTAGTTAACGATGGGGTAAATGTGATCGAGCTTTTAGTTAACGCATGAGTTGAGAAAAATTCAGATTAACAATCAGTTGTACACAAATGTTAGACGTGAAATAGCAACATACTAAATACATCAGAACATAATGGTGTTCGTTTTAAAGCACTTGACATTGGCAACATTTCCGGTCAACAAGACTGCTCTTTTGCGATAACTGGTAATGAACGACAATGGATCTCCTTCGCTTTTCTTCTCCTGATGTAAAAAATAGAGGCAAGTTATTTTGGAGTAAAGTGCACAATTTGCACATTGTTTGATTTAACTTCTAAACTATATATTTCATGTAATGTGTACATTCAAAATAAGTGTTTTTTCTGTGCAAAGATTGGGAAATAGGGGAGAAATAGACGCAGAAGTTCTATTTTGGTGCAGTGGGGTGATTTAGGTGCAAATTAGGTGCACGACAAGTTTCTGAAATGCTTTCAATTGGGTTATATAGCATTTTAGAAGTAAAAAACGAAAACTCCCAATGCGCTTTGTCTGTATGTGCATCACCTAAAAATCCTGTCCTTAATGATAAAGTATTTTAGAGATATTTGTGTTGGAAATTACACACGTCGGAAAAAATTGAATCACCCCCCCCTTGATTTTTCTGACTTCTCAAAATCACGCGCATTTGCGCAGAAACATTGCAATAACGATACTATGCAAACATCGCAGACATTTCATTATTTACTCCTTCGCTAATTTTACAGCCGGTCGATGTTAGTAGTATGAAAGAATATTGATGGACTTGCGGGGGGTGCAGTTTTAGTAGAATTTTTCTGCAGGAAGACAATTTGGAAATTAACAATATACAATTGGCTGATGTAAAGGTAGCAAACTTTTTGGGTCTCTCACTTCAGTCAAGCATCAAATGGAATATGCATACAATTGAAATGAACTCTAAATTAAATGCCTTATGTTACGTATTCAGAATTATTTCAGATTCTGTCAGCATTTATGCAGCTCGTTGCGTGTATTTTGCACATTACATTCCCGCCTGAGATACGGCATAATATTCTGGGGAAGATCATCCTATAGGCCTTTAGATTTCAGAAAAAATTATTCGAATAATACAAAAATGCAATCTACTTGATTCCTGCAAGCCTCTCTTCATTGAGCAGGGAATCTTACCATTGCTTTGTCTCTTAACCGTTTTTTGTAGTATAAAAACATAAAAGTGTCTATTAATCATATCAGAAGGCAGTTTGGCCACAATATATTAACATACAGCCTTCATATATATTTTAATATATTAATTATCTTTTTTTTAAATGGCGAGTCTTCACATAGTTTTAAATCGAATGCTATTTTGATTATAATAGTATAATGTTTTTTTTAGTGTATTTCGAAGTCAGTAACATTTCATTTAGTTCAATTTTCATTAAAATTTACCTGTTATATTCCTTGTAGCTTGAAGATTGGGAAACAATATAATTCCTCTAAATGTCACAATAAACTTTGTTAAAAAAGAATAAAAACTTTAAATTGTATTATTCTAAGGTTTTATTTCTAAATTTTGAAGTAACAGTCGGTCAAGAAATCTCTGTGGCCAAACTATCTTCCGATTTTTTATAGTATAAGCACTAAATTTTAATCAAACAATAAAATCATAGAAAGAACGCGTTTCTACCGCCATTAGTTCATTATTACATTCTGTGGATTATAATAGATCTGTTGATAGTATTCGACATTTTCTTTTCGAGAAAGTATGTGAGTGTGAGTTTATTGTTGGCGAAGCGAAAACGAATTTTGTGTTTGTAAATGCAATGATTAGAGTGTATATAAACGCAATGTACAGCAGTGGTATGACGCATGTGTCCTTTCAAAAAGATTCATTTCCTTTCAAGGATTATAATTATAAATGGCAAATTACGTTTTTAAGTTATGGTGAACAACAGAATTTTTTGTCATAGTTCCCTACAACATATGTTCTAATCTAGGCATATAAAAAACATTTTAATTTTATGTTCGGAAACACGTTCAACTCTGTACTCACGGTGATTAGTGATTGTTACAGACCGGATTATATGTAAGTTGCACATGCATGCATATTTTGCATATTTCTTTAAATAATTGCATATTTTTAACAATCTTGCATATATCAGCATATTACTACTGTTTAAAGAAACCCGACTCATAAATTGCGGAGGTGATTTCGTAGAAGTAAGCCGTTTTGGTTTGTTCCATTCTTGGGACACCAATATTGTCTTCGAGAAATGACAAGACAAGCTAATATTGTAACAGAAAAAATCAGAAATCAGTATCTTCTGAAAAATAATTTAAGTTCTCCAGAAAAAAGAATATATTTTAAAAAACTAGGATTCAATTTTACAAAGAAAACCTACCCAATTTACCATAGTTTTTAATAAAACTCACTTTCATTCCTGAAACTCATTCACTTTCATTCCGAAAACAATTAAATTACTTGAATCGGAAAATTTACCACTTCTTGATTCAATCTCCTTAATTAACAAATTTGATAAAAACTGTAAATCAGCTAAAGGGAAAACTGGTGAAATTGTGTACAAAAAGTGTTATGCCATTGATAAAAACATGGGATTTTTGACATGATTTTAAAGGATATTGCCAAGGTTCTTTCAGAAGAAATTGTTGATTGTCTAAATATGTCACCACCATTAATGGTACGATTTAAAAATTGCCCAATAATATCGGTAATGTTGAAAGAATATTTTCAATTTACAAACATATGTATACAGATAAGAGAAGTAATTTTTTGGTTGACAATTTGGAAAAACACGTGGTAAAATGTTTCGCAAATACTGTCTGATGAAGACATTCACGTTACCTATCATTATATGTATTTAATAATAAATGTAATGTATTATATAGCAAAATGTATTATGCTGTATAAAAATTAAATTCATTAATTAATAATTAAATGAATGAATAATTAAATGTATTAATATGTTTGTCTTCATTTTTAATCCATATTTCTTGAAGTTTTATTTGCTGCATATTTACGTATAATTTGGCATAAATATCCATTTGCCATGCATATTTTAGAAAATAATACTGCACACATATGCGCATATTTTTCCAAAAAAAGGCTCACATATAATTCGGTCGCTAGTGATTTTATTGTTCCAGAATTTGTAAACCTTCATTTTATTTTTCTACGAGACTTTATTCTGAACATTATGAAACAATGTTTTTGGGGTTTTCTATTTTCCTTGTAGTGAATACGTATAAATGATTCTAACTTTTCCACAGTCATATCCCACGCCTATCTAATATTCGACGTTCATCCTTGCTGCTTGAGATGTTATGTGTTAAGATGTGTTCCAACTTTCCAAGACAGTTTTCAACCACTTGATTCTTGTGGCTATGATGTTTTTGTATAACTTTATTCAAGAATATAACTCTAAATGATGTCATGCACTTTTTTAAACATCTGAGTAATTGATGAGTAATAACATTCAGAGATAAGGAAAGGTTTCACTATGGCGCGCATTTCCCACTAGTTGTTCCGTGAAAATTGAAGCGTGTTCGCACGGAAAGTTTTCGGAATTATTTCTATGCTTCCTTCTTATTTCCTTGCTTCAAAGTTGATCCAGCAGCGAGTTCAAGAACATGTCAAAACCAAATTTCGCAATTTTGACGAAATAACACATCTATCATAAGCTTGCGAAATTTGCACCGACTAGTTCACCATCTTTTATTTATTTATTTAGTCAAAAACAGTCAAAAACTGTATGTGACGTATGGGGGAGAAAATCACTTAAATATCACTTACGTCACTGGCAGGTTTCGGTGAACGGCGAATAACGAGTACCTGGTCATGCACACTCTTGATCGTGGAACATAGCCATTATACAAATTACTTCTTCCTCAGACGTCTCATAACTTACACTTAACAGTTTAAACTGGCTTTAGTGACTAAGAGGCTAGCAAACCATGGTCTTTTACCAGTTGCCAACTAGCTCTTTGAATGATGATATTCTTCCGTCGAAGATACGCTCGGAAATCACTTTGAGTTCGAGCTGACAGGCTAAACTACAAGAATTCTGGAGACTTGTATGGGAATAGTTTTTTGCGTACTTTTGCGTCCTTTAAAACTGTTGGAAAACCCCCTAACATGAAATATCTCTATTTCGTAGTTTAGCACTAGAGAAAAATTGGTTAATTGACCTGGAATATCACTCTCGAACAAGAACAAAGAAATGAAAACAATTGAGAATTATAGGGTGTACCAATGTACACCCTATAATTCTCACGAGTTGCAAAACTAGTAATGTCCTGCACAAGATTGGTTTCACAGCTTTTGATTCTATTTCTTCTCTTTTCCCTCCTTCATTTTCCTATTTTCCATTTTTATGTTCGTTCTTTCCTCCTCCTCTCTTCCTCTTCTTCGTCGTCCTCCCATTTCCTTCCTCTTCCATTCTCCTTGCTCTTCCTCTCCTTATTGTTCACTTTCCTCTATCCTTCATCTTCCTTCTCTTCTCACTCTCCTCCCCTTGCTTCTCCATCTGGTTCATCGCTATTAAAATGTAGCGTGATTTTCAGATGAAATATACTTCTGCCATCGTTTCCGAATATTTGAGGAATCCGAGCAGTCTTTTCTGAAAATTCGAGGAATCAGGCAGGCCGTGGATACCAATTTGGAATACCTAGATGTGGAAATCAAAGTCATTCCTAGATTAAATCTACAATGGAAATACTTTCAATGTTAATAGTCGTAGAGAAGGGAGCATTAGGGAATTTTTCTATGATCAATACTAAATCAATACTTATTTTTAGTAGCTTCATAATAGAATTACCAACAGTTCGACATTTGTATTATAAAAATTAAATTTATTTAATATCAGATGATAGTAAATACATTAATGTCCAATTTTAATTTTATTGCCCTTATGCACTATACCCAAAAAACATATAATTATGTTAGCATTACGTGATATGAATCTTGAAACAAAAATTCGATGCTTCTGAAATATTGACTTGGGAGTCAGTGCCTTAACTGGTTAGGGGCAGCCAGGGCACGCGCTCCGAGCACCGCTTTGCGGAATGTCAGGTAAAAGGAACCATGTTAGTCCGGTAAAAATAAAAAAATAAAATTGTTATAGCTTTTATTATATTACTATTTATAGACGTATATTTTTGTTATGCAACAAACTTTTTTTAGAAATATCAGAGAACTAATTATTAAATAATATCACTAACGTTTTTTAACCGATTAAATAATTCACAAAAGCTCACATATTGCCCTGCGACAATTCCTTATTATTTTGTTTCTTTCTCTACAAACCTTAATATTCCTTTGTGGTTGTTTCTCTACGAAGAACTTCATAATTTTGGAGATACTCTATTTGTTTATTTTTGAAAAAAATCCAGGTATATCAATTATGAGATAGCTTAAATCCATGGACTGATCGTGTGAAACTTTGACGGGACAGGGATAATCGAAAAGGACAAAAATCGGCTCAAAAACGATACTATGGCCGGAAAATTTATGTAAAAACGAGAGGTCGAATTAAACGGCAAAATTAGCAGAGGAATGAAAATACAATAGACCGACTGCATGGTAAAATTAATGAAGATTTGAACGATTGATGGATATGGGCAACAAGTTAGGTTTTCTCATCTTAATAAAACAGGATTTTTAAATGTAGTAGAAAACCAAACTCGCTACCCACATTAAATAATCAAAAAATTAAGTTTTGGGTTGAAGTTACTTACAGGGATGTAGATGGTGATCAGCTGTATGACAAAATAATTGGTTCCAAAATTCTGCTTTCGACTCGGACAGACAAGAAAATTTCTTGCTGCTATAAACATTTGGAATTTAATACAGAACAGAGATGAGAACTTTCTTCCGTACCTCAGAGTGAGCAACCCAAATAATGATGACCTGAGCCATCGTTAATTGTGAAAGCTGCTTAGCAAATTATAGGTCTTGCCTACGTGCTTCTACGAAAGACAACCTTATCATATGAAATCCAAGATGCACGATACACAAATCTCATGTTTTTGCCATTGAATAACTAATTTATCTTGATATAAAGAATGTTTGAATTTTAAGTTTTGTTAATTTTTTGTTTATTTAAAATTGTCCTCATGTACATATACACACATATCTTTACTAGTAAAGTAGTTAAATGATATTTAGTAACTTCATTTCAATGAACAGTTAATTCAATTATCCATGCAAGACAGTACGTATTTGCCGTAATTGGTCGGTAGTCCAAATTCCCCGGCCAGCTACCGGTGTCCATGCCTCGGCCTAGTTAAATTCCCATGCTTGAGAGTACGATGAGGCGAACATGACATACTCTTCGCCGTAACTAGGAAGATCCGCCTGCTTGAGCTTTTCTTCGTCCCACAGCTACAGAAACTGGGACGATTTTAAAGGAAAGCTACAACTCTATTATTGCCTCGACCTGGAACTCAATGCCTCAACCTCACATTCGAACCCGGAATCACAGCACGGGAAGCTAACACGCTGCCCCTGATCCATCCCAGAGGCCATGCAAAACACTTGCATTTTAATTTTGAAAGGATTTTTGTTATTTTAATTTTGTACGACCTTAGGTCCTAAATAGCGTATGTTCTTATCATGCAATCCTATGGTACAAATGAATTTCTAAATTTATAGACAAATCAAAAGTTAAATCAAACACCATCTCATTTGATATTATTGTTCTTCATATTTATAAAACCGAGTTTTCGATGTGGTTAATTGTTTATGTGCGGTTCAATGAAGTGTCGGCTCGTGAACAAATGTTCAGGGTACGCACAATATTGCTGAACAGCGGCGGATTTCGGGAAGTGGGCATGGGGGACACACCCCACCTCAATGCAATTTTGTTTGTAATTTTATTCAATTTATTCAAAACAATTGTCTCACTGATATTACTTTCCGAGGCATTATTTTCATGAAGTGATTTCAAGATATTCAGATTCTAAAAAGCGTTACCAGTTTGTATTGCTGTAACAATAATCCAGAAATCGGATACAATTTGTATTTCTCGCTACCGCTTACGCAGTAGAGAGAAAGTTATGTAATGCTGCGCGAAAAAACGGCAAATTTTCGGCAGAAAAAACTCTTATTACAAGGACCCAGTTACGAAAAAGTTGATAAATCCAGTTGCTGTAGTTAGGGGGGTAACCTCTAACACACGGTGCAGCTAGAATCCATGTTTTGTGGATCCTTGATACAGAAAAATCGATTGACGGCAAAACGTGTCCGACCGTCAACAACGCTAGCAGCTAAACAGTTCAGCCGATTTTCTCTAAAATTGATATTCTCCAATCGATCTGGCTGTTGTCGTGGTCCCTTGAATTTAAAACCGATATTTTAATTCCGGGGAGTACTTTACATGAAGCCCCTCGGTCATTTTCCAATTTAAAAAGATAACGGCTCCATCATATTTTATTACATTTTGTTGTTGGATAGTGCAAAGGACGTTTAAGAGAATGGTGTAGGTCTCATTTTCGTTGAAAACTCTGATTTGTTTCGAAAATTGCAAAAATTCAATTTTTTTCGCTGTCTTCTTAAAATTAAAATATTAATGATAGATATTTTTTCTCGTAATGAACTCTTTTCCTTAAATACAGATTTTGAAATAAGATCATATACAATTTTTAGTAAATTTGAGTAATTTTGCGTGAAAATACATATGTAGTCTTTTGACGTTTCAGGTGTTTGTAAACCTTTTGATAAATTTTTCATGTCAAAATATCCGTGCATATTCGAAATACTCTCCTTAATTGACGATAAAAGACATGGCCAACAATAAAGCTTATCTTTAACACAAGGATTGGATTTTCTTGCTTTTTTTCTCGCCAACGCGTTGTACAACCGCACTCGACATACGTAGGAGTAGGGTGACCGATCTTCAAAATTCTCTCTTTTGTACGTCATTGAGACGAGAAAACGATGTACGTAGTCGCTCATTCACAGTTTGTGTCGTAATATTAACGTACAATCAGATTTAATTATAAAAAATCAAGTAACTCTAATAATCCGCAGCATACTAATTTAAAATAAATAAATACTTCCTAAATAATCAGTTTCTCGTTCTCTGTATGAGTCAAGTATGGACACAGCATGCGACTGTTCCAGGCTCACTTCAGGGCCTTTAGTCAGAATACAGTGCGAAGCGAGGCAGTGCCTGTGCGTGCTTACCCTGAGAGGTACAAGCAGGTGCGTGTTTCTACGGGAAGAGACCAGACAGATCGCATGGCGCATGGGCTGTTAGAAAATGCTTGAATTGAAAAATATGGATCGTGCCACGATAATAAAATGTTCATTACACATTTCCAGGTGAATAATACTTGCACCATAATAAAATTGTAAGAGGCATTTTATTATTATTATTATTATTATTATTATTATTATTATTATTATTATTATTATTATTATTATTATTATTATTGTGGGAGAAATGGTAGTCGGAATAGAAATAAACTCGTCGTTGAAATATAAAAAGATAATTATATTCTTGAAATACTTGAAGAACAATACAAATAAACTATATCCCGACAATTCACAACGTGTTCATCTCGGTGTTACTTGCGTTCGAGTGACTTGTTTACGCTCGTCGTCAACCGACTTGGTCCTGCCGCCACGCCATCTTGCGCCTCTACCGGGAACCCCAAAAAATCCGCCTGATTTGAATCGGTCTCCCACATTCGGCCGTCCTGACTATCATCCGGCTCGGATGATGAGTATCCGTCTGGCCAAGCTTGCATATACTCGGCACACGTACTGGTGGTTCGTGGCCCCTCGTTATCTCCGACCTTGCTGACATCGTATGTATCATTTGGTTTGACCATTGTAATTCGGTAGGGACCCAGATTCTTGGCTTTGAGTTTTAAACCCGGCCCGAATTGCGTCCGCTTGATAGCCACTAAATCGCCGACTTTGTATACTGTAGCTTCCTTACGACGCTTATTAAAATCAGCGCGATTTTCGTCCTGGACCTTGAAAATCTGTGCTTTAGCTTCTTCTCGTATAAGGTTGCGTTCTTCTTCGACATTGTTAATTAGCTCTTCTTCCAATAACTCCTTGATACGAATATCAGTCGGATTGCGCATCCTTGCGCCAGTCATAAGTTCGAATGGCGTCCTTCCAATGCTCCGGTTATCGGTAGAATTCATGGCCCGTTGAACAGCTGGTACCACTTTGTACCATTTCTCCGGGTCGTCAATGGAAAGTTTCGCGATGATAGAAGCAATCGTTGAATTGAGACGCTCAACTTGCCCATTGGCTCTGGGCAAGCCCGTCGTTACCATTATGTGTTTAATTCTTTCCGTCGTGCAGTAGTCCTGGAACTCTTGTGAACTAAAAGACGTGCCTCTATCAGTGATCACTTGAAGAGGATTACCGAACGTAGTCTTCTGAAGTTCCATCTTTGAAATTGTGTCCCTCGTCTTCGTTGTCTTTACCGGGTGGAGCCAAACAAATTTCGTGAATGAATCGACGATCACTAGAATATGGTTGTAGCCCTTGTTGGTAGACTTCAGTGGGCCGATGTGATCCATATGATAGGTATACAACGGTTGACTCTCCTTGAACAGCGGGTGTAAAAGTCCTTCTTTCTTTCCAGATTTGCGATTCACTATCAAACATGTTACACAGTTGGATATGACTCGACGCGTTTTCTCAACTAGTCCTGGAATGTGGAATTCCTGTTTCACTTCCTCTTCAGTCCTCTTGCTTCCGTAATGACCCTTTTCGTGTGCAGTTTTTATTATTTCCTGTTGCATGGCGCGTGGAACAACCAGTAACTCTTTTCCGTCTTCAAATTTGAATAAGAGTCCACTTCTCATCACAAAGTTGTCGTACTTGCCCTCCCTCAGGATGCTCATTATAGCGAGCAACCCTTCGTCTTCGGCTTGTGCCCTTTTGATCCGCGCAGTCAAGCTATCAGCAAAGTTGAAATTTATAGTCATGCAGCGACTCAAAGCATCTACATGCTTCATCCTGTGTCCTGGTCGATGTTCTATCGTGTATGAGTATTCCTCCAGAGCTAAGGCCCATCTAGCGACTCTCGGTGATAAGTCCTTTTTGCTCATAGTCTTCTGGAAGGCTGCACAATCAGTAACGATTTTAAAATCTATTCCCAGTAAATAGACTCTAAATTTCCTCAATGCTTTTATAACGGCCAAAACTTCGAGCTCATAGCTACTGTACTTTTCCTCTTGCGTCGTTGTTTTCTTACTCATATAAGAGATTGGATGTAGCTTTTCGTCGTCCGGAAATTTCTGTAATAATACAGCTCCATAGCCATACTTACTTGCATCTGTATGCAATTCGGTTTCGTACTTCTGATTGTAAATCTTCAACACAGGGTCAGATGATAGACTATCCTTCAGTTTTTGAAAAGCCTCTCTTTGCTCAGCACCAAATCGGAATTCTGTATCATCTCTGAGTAGATCGCTCATTGGTTTCGCGATTGTACTGTAATCTGGGATAAACTTTCTAAAATACCCCGTTAGACCTAAAAAACTCTGCACTCCGGTTATATTCTTTGGTTCTCGGAAATTTTGAACAGCCAATGTCTTGCTTGGAGAAGGTTGAATTTGTCCCTCCTGGACTACATATCCCAGGTATTCAACTTTTCTCTTTAGAAATTGACATTTCTCAAAGTTCAATTGTAGACCGTATTCCCTGGCGACGTCTAATACCAACGTAAGTTTGCGTAGAGCCTCTTCATCATCTTTAGCGGGAACAATGATGTCGTCCATATATACAAAGCAAACACCGTCCCTCACTAGTTGCCAAAATACACTATTTATATACCGTTGGAATACTGCAGGAGAATTTGTAAATCCAAACGGTACCTTTAAGAACTGGAACTGTCCTGAATGAGTCACGAATGACGTGTATTTTCTGCTGCTGTCTTCGACGTCCACATGAAAAAATCCGTTTCTGAGGTCCAACGTACTGAAAACTCGGGCGTCCTGCAATTTATCAAGCAAATCGTCGATAAGGGGTAAAGGATAGCGGTCCTTCACCACGATCTTATTCAGCCTGCGGTAATCAATGCAAACTCTTGATGATCCGTTCTTCTTTTCACCACGATTACTGCACTGGCATACTCTGATGAACTCGGTTCTATTATTTTGTCATGAATCCAAATTAGCACTTGATTGTCCACCACTTCTTTTTCTCGAGGCGAAAGTCGTCGCGGTCCGCAGTGAACTGGCTCTTCATTCTTCACTAAGATCTTCATCTTGACATCAACAGATTTGGTCTTCTCCGGAACATAGTTTGCTATTAAACCTTGAACTTCCTTTTTTATCTCGCTTTTGACCGAATCTCCTATATCCAATTCTTCTTTATTTACGGCCTGGATGCACATGATGTGAGCTTCTAATTTTGGTTTCCGTAGGGTGACACCATTTCTGTTATGAGCACTTCCGCTTGGTCAAGAAGCTCGTTTCCAATGACCATTTCGAGTTTCATGGTATCTGCTGTAACCACGTATACGTCTGTTGTAAACTGCTCACCATCAACGACGACAGTTGTTGAAAAGTATCCTTGAGGACACACGAAGTTCTTCCCAAATCCGGTCAGGACCATATCCGTTTTGACTAGTTTCGGAGCACTCAGTGAATCGTAAATGTCTTGTCGCAGCAAGCTAACTTGACTTCCACAATCGATGAGCGCCTTTACCTTCCGATTAGCCAATTGTACTTCTTTAAATTTGCAATTATTCGCGTTCCTTACAATGGCACTCATGCTTTTCGACTGTCGCGGTTTCCTTTCCTTTGGGCAATCAGCTGAAATGTGACCAAAAGCGTCGCAATTGAAACACCTCTTACCCTTTTCTTTGTGTTTACAGTTGCTCGAAGTATGTCCGGTACCACCGCAATTGTAGCATCGCTTGTCCGCGTCCTGAGAAGTGCCCTTCGATTTATTACCATCGTCGTTCTTCTTGTCTTTCTCGTCTGTATTCTTCGAGTTCCACTTGTGATCATTCTTGTTTGTCTTCTTAGTTTGGACCTTCATCACTGCCATCTCGTAATGTTTCAGCTTGACCTTGAATTCTTTTATGTTGTCTACTCCATATAGCAGAAGTTTCGTTCCTGAATCGTCTTCAATTCCGTCGATTATATATTGTATCAATGATTCGTCATCTATATCACCTCGGCTAGCAATCTCCCTCATGACGAGAAAGTATTCCTGTAAAGATTCTTCTTTTTTCTTCCTTCGTCGATTCAACAACCGATGAATTTCTGCCGTGCTTGTCTTAACATCAAACTCTTCCTTCAAAGCTTTTTTCAGGACGGTCCACGATGTGATTCCTTTCTCGCCCTGGATAAAAAGTTTGGCTAGGCCTTCGAGTGATTTCTTAGCAAAAACAAACTTTTGTAGACTGTCCCAGCCCATCAAAACAGCTGTCTCTTCGAAATCAGTGATCCATTTTTTTACTGGATATCCATCACTACCGTTGAAGGTCTTGAGTGAACCTTCAATATCACGAAAAGTCAATGAAAACTTTGGCTGCGTACGTACAGAAGCGACAGAGCGCGCATCATCACTATTATCCGAATCGTTTTCTTCCTCGTTGTTAATAGCACGCAGCTTCTGCTCAAACTCGAACGTCAACTTCTTCAGTTGGGCTGCCCTTTTGTCATCTTGTTTTTTCGGGTTGCTTAATACTCCTTTCTTATATTCGTCTTCTTCATTTTCTTCTTGCTTGATCTCGGTCTCGATTTTCGACGCCAACTGTTGCAGATCTCCCAGCATTTCACATATATCGTCGATCATTTCGTCTTTCGTCCCACTGTTGATACAAAGAATACTGCATATAGCTCCCAGATCCGCTTCCGAAAATGTATCGTGAATGAACGACTTTTTCATCTCTTCATCTTTAGATCCGGACTCGAACGTAAAACCGGAAAACTCTCTAAGCCTCTTTCTGTTTTTCGATCCTCTGGCATCGTTTCAAAAATCAAGTTATGCAACGTTTTAATTGCTTTTACCGGCGCAGAGGTTATGTTCTTTTCTATTTGTTCGATTTCTCCCAATGTCGCCATCTTCCAAAAATTTTGCGAACTTCCTGTCGAACAGTCGGTAACGTCGATTACAATCGGTATTTTATAAAAACAGCCTCGTGGTTCAAACCTTCAATTGTGCGAACAAATGTATGGAAACAGCAAAAATATTCATACAATTTGTCTTATTTGCATCTACTCACGTATCTTCGAAACTACATCAATTCTCGTCAAGCTTTCGTCGGTGAATTACGTCGTTTTTTTGAGGTTATAATGACCTTCACTCGTCGTCTTATTCCAGCCTATCGTCGTCGCAACTTTGAAAACTGACCTTCAATTGGAATCCCTCGTCGTTTATTCCAAATTGATCGTCGTCGGCTGGCACGTCGTAATGTTTTCAATGTTGCGAAATGGCGGCCGTGGAAAGTTCTAGTCGTTTCTCGAAATCCAGTTCAATCCCGGACGAGCCCCCAAATTGTGGGAGAAATGGTAGTCGGAATAGAAATAAACTCGTCGTTGAAATATAAAAAGATAATTATATTCTTGAAATACTTGAAGAACAATACAAATAAACTATATCCCGACAATTCACAACGTGTTCATCTCGGTGTTACTTGCGTTCGAGTGACTTGTTTACGCTCGTCGTCAACCGACTTGGTCCTGCCGCCACGCCATCTTGCGCCTCTACCGGGAAAAATCCGCCTGATTTGAATCGGTCTCCCACATTATTATTATTATTATTATTATTATTATTATTATTATTATTTCCTATTTTCTGTAGATATACACTGATGCCGGGGTTCTCAAAATCACCCAAGGCAACAATGGTTTGCACGTATAGTGGAACAAGACTATATTTTGGTTTTTATATCGGTCAAATCAGGCTTAAGAATTTACGGACTATATTTGCTGTTCCCAATAATGCGGCTTTTTGAATTGTCCATATATGCTTTTCAGTCAATTCTAACTTCTTCGCGATCTCTTGCCATTCCTTGGTGACGAATCCATTCGCTGAGACCACTACTGGAAGCACTTCCACTGCGCGCAATCCATACATATCCTTCAATTCAACAGCCAGGGGTTGGTATTTCCTCTTTTTCTCAGCAACAGTTGTTACAAGCCGGTCATCTGTAGGAACCGCAACATCAATGATGCATGATGTTTTAGATATTTTATCAAACAGAACAATATCTGGTCTATTTGCTTCCACTGTTCGGTCAGTGAAGATTACACTATCCCACAGAATTCGAGCTTGATCATTGCTGATTACTTGCTCAAGTTTGCACTTCTAATACGGTTGTTCACCCTCTACGAGGTCGTATCTCTTGGCAAGGGCTTGGTGGATTACTTTGGCGACGCAGTTGTGTCTCTTAAGGTATTCTGTTTGTGCTAATGCGGGGCATCCACAGCAAATATGCTGGATGATGATGATGATTATGATTATTATTATTATTATTATTATTATTATTATTATTATTATTATTATTATGAAATGTCTCAAAGTAGTACATGCTCATCAGGGCACGCAGTGCCTACCTTGCCTACCTCAAGGCGCCGCCACTGGTTCAATCTAATTCATAACATCGTGCGTACGACCTATGTAAATTAGATTTAACTCCTGGGGTATGGCTTAGCAATCATAAATTAGGGTCCCCATTTTGATCTTCTGCGCCGGTGCCTTGGAGAAAAAAAATAACCTCCTCGAGTAAACAGCTCGCAATATTTGTATTTTATTTAAAGAAAGGCGTTTTTATTTGTTTATTATATTGAATGAAGAGTGGAGAATATAAAAAATAGAATGAGAAAATTTCTTCATTTAAATTCACTCTTCGAAATTAAACGAAGTAACGTGTACTCCCTCACTACAACGAATATTTGGATTAATATCTCGGCAATATGTGGATATTGCCGAAAGTGTATTTTATCTGTCTATGATTTATTGTTTTTCTACAAATTCCAAAGAGCACTTTCACGACAGAATGAAAAATGATAAATGAGATGGGGAAAATGCAATAAAACATACGTTCTCGGGGTTCCTAACACCGAAAAAGTGTTTTTAAACGTCGTCTATCCCTGTTTGTCTGTCCGTCCGTCTGTGATGTTGCTAAACATCCGGGTTTTAATTATAATATCAAGAAATCATTACAAATAACTCTGAAAGTATGTGCTATTGTGACACCTGTAGTTTCCAATTCCATACTCAGAACGGTATCTTCAAAAACGTCTCGATGTATCGTAATTAGCGAGGCAATGTAAATAAATGCTCATGGCGAAATTTCTTTTCTTTTCAGAGAGTGGGTCCAGTGCAACGACAGACATCATCAGAAGTATCTGAAGACTGAAAAGAAATCTGAAGAAAGTCAGGAGAAGGTCAAGCAAACTAGAAGAACGTAAGTCATTCTTTCGCAAACGTTCGCCGATGTAAATGATTTTTCGTCGCTTTCACCGTAACATTCCCTGATTGCTCGATAGTAATTTAATAATATCCTGATGGGCTCCAAAGATACAATGATGCTATACTTGCAAACGTGCAAAACACACTAGCGCTTAAAAACTACGCAAGATTTTTTTCAAACTTCTATATTCTGCGATAGATGACAACGTTCGGTCTTGGGAACTTGATATGAATCTTTGAATATTTGAGGACACTTTGAACATCACACGTTTTCAAAATTTTCTCAAAAACGAACCCAGATTTCTTCTTTAGACGTTTGGCTCAAATAGATCAAAGAATCCCTATAAATAAGATAAAACTCACTGGTCGTTGTTGTTGATTTTTAATATATTACTCCTGTAACTGTTCTAATTTCTTTAAAAAAAATTCGTAGTAATTTCCTCTTCAATTTCGAAAATTTCTAAAGTTAAATTGTTTTTCAAATCTCCCCTTCATTGTTGAAAACAAAGATGTTCTTTGTTATTTATAACGGTTTATGGATATTAGCAAATAAAATTATATCATGTGTAGGTTTTTTAATTTCGCATGATTTGGATAAAAATATTGTCAATTTTCCAATAACAATTTCGCAAAAACGGCTTTACATTTTTCTTTAAACGTTGTATGCGAATATGGACCAATTTACTAACTCGTATAGGCTATTATCACTAAAATATTTTCATTTTCAAAACTTGGACAAGTGTTTATAACCTTCCTTCTTAGGGGTAAAAAGACAGTGCAAGGAGGGAACCCTATTTGTCTCATTAAATCTTCTGAAAAGCTAAAAATGCAATTAAGAAAAATGTAAACACAACTTCGAAATATAAAAAGCACTTAAAAGTAAAACTACCGGTACTACACAAGCTCGCATTATTTCTAACTGCTCTGTATTATACTACTGCATAAACGTACAAAAGTGTTTTCAATCAGAAAAACTTTTTCCCGCTTCGAGACGCGAACTCAAATCCTCAGAATTAACTCGCCGTCACTCAAACCATCTAACGTTTTGATCGATCGGAGAATATCAACTTTCGAGAAAGTCGCCAGAACGGTTTAGGCACAAGAATTGACCACAAGCGAACTGACGGACTGGCGGTCACTCCTCCAAAAATCAAAATATCCATTTCGAACGCGCAGGGCCGTTCGTTCAGATCGATAGGGGAATATCAACTTTGGAAAAAATCCCCTGGAGGGATGAGGAGCTGGTATTGTCCACAGACAGACGTATAGAAACGGTCACAAAGAGACAGAGTGACGCACGGACGGACGGAGACAGACAGACACACAGACAGAGGCAGAGGCACAGGCAGAGACAGACACAGACTGACAGACAGAGACAGAGACATACAGACAGAGACAGACAAACAGCGACAGACAGACAGAGACAGACACAGAAAGATAGACAGAGACAGACAGACAGACAGAGACAGACAGACAGAGACAGACAGAGACAGACAGACAGAGACAGACAGACAGACAGAGACAGACAGACAGAGACAGACAGACAGAGACAGACAGAGACAGACAGTCAGAGACAGACAGACAGAGACAGACAGACAGAGACAGACAGACAGACAGACAGACAGACAGACAGAGACAGACAGACAGAAAAAACAGACAGAGAGAGAGACTGGGAGAGACAGAGACAGACAGAAAGAGAGACAGACAGAGCTGTCTGTCCTACATACTACAGCAATAATTAATGCAGATGTACCACATACTGGAGCAGTAATTAACCACTTGCTCGGTACGAGAGCCCCAAATTGAGTTTTCCTCTTACCACTTTTTTGAGCAGCATTACAATAAATTGTTTTTACTATTTACGTTGTATGTGAAAAAGTCTAGAGGAATAACATATTCATTTGAATTTATCTAGTCTTTGTTTTAAATGAAAAAAGGCCACTATAAATATTTCCAATGAATATGAGCTATGTTCAATAGGAACTTGTACATCAGTTTTCTTTTAACCTTTTGTTCAAATGTATTTTTATTTTATTTTCACAAATCTGTCCTTGCCTAAATTGGATGATTTCTATATTATCCTATTGCTCTATCACTCTATAGTAATTGATGTCCAGGAATATTTTTGTTTAATTATTATGACAATATCCACCTTCATGTAAATTCATATCAGATTTGGTGACTCAAAGAATTTCAAAATGAAATTGCTGAAAGTATTAATGGCATAACAAAGAGTTTGTTCCACAAATCTCTTGAAATTTTCTGATTTACGTGGAAGATCTATTAATCTTTGTACGTAATTTGCATTTCACACTGTCACACTGTCTCCTTAAGTACATAATTTGTATTTCAGATGGACTTTAACAAGAATTGGGTCAAATATTAAACAGAAGACACTGAGAAGAAATAATGGAGACATTCAAAAGCTTCGAAAATTCAGATCCTGTGAAGAGCAAGTAAGTTTTAAAATAATTTAACTATTTTAATTGCAATTATGTTAATTGTAAAATTTTGCTTATAAAATTCATTATATATCAGACACAGGTAGTACTGATAGATTTTTAATCTATTTTATTTATCTTAATTTCACTTGTTTGGTGCTAATGTATGACAGATTTTCATTAGTATGAGTTATATCTGTACATACGTGTTCTCAATTCAAAAACAATTCATAA
This sequence comes from Teleogryllus occipitalis, assembly GCA_011170035.1. Lineage (NCBI taxonomy): Eukaryota > Metazoa > Arthropoda > Insecta > Orthoptera > Gryllidae > Teleogryllus > Teleogryllus occipitalis. The sequence continues at coordinate 169,606 of BLKR01001879.1, read as the reverse complement.
AATATTCTGATGAAATGAGTGAATACAATCTTAGATATCCATTGAGTAAATGCATAGTCTACTGTACATCAAAAAATTTGACACTATATTTATATACTATACATCTGTGCACTTTCATTTTCTGACTCATTGTTTGGGCATTTTAAATTACTACATTTACAAATTTTTAGTTCTACATTATATTATTTTTTTGAACAATTGAATATTGTTGAATGCAATTAATAGCAATATTAAATGTTTTGCATACTGTTTGAAAATACATCATTTTTGAAATTAAGTCATTCAGTAGTGAATACCTCAGTTCCATTATTTTTGTTTACTTACTTTCATAGTAAGTAACTGATATGTGGGAATAATTTTACAAGTTTGATCAATCCTCTCATATTTTAAAAACAATTTTAGAATGCTGCAGGATATGAATTTGAATGATGGTGAAGTCTTTGTTCCAGGAGTGCGGAATCCTGGGAGTGTTTTTCAACAATTTTATTAAACAAGTTTATAAAAATTAAAACTCAATTAATGTGCACATATATTCATTTACTAGTTAATTGTTTCACAAATATATTATTTTTAAATGCATTATATTGAATTTCAGTGATATTAACATATTGTTTATATTTATTTTTCTTCCTAAAGTTCTGTTCTCCAAGCTTCCTTAACAATCTAATCCCCTTACATCTCTCTTCAATATATGGACACAAAGTTCATTCGAGATCTGTCAAAAATTCAGTCCAACTATAAATGAAAATAAAGTTTTAAAAATTGTGTACACCTAATTAACAAGACTTAAAGCATTATAATCATCTGATGAAACAAAAGTAGGGTTTGTATTATGAAAGAAAGGTAGCCTCTATTACCTTTAATTTTAATTGTCATACCTACCCTAACAAAAATCAACCTGATTACATTAAATATTGATTCTTAAAATGAGTGTTTATTTAACTTTCCATATTTCAGGCTGCAAATAGAATGATATAATTAGTTTTATTGAATTTAGGATTATATATGTAATTTGAATTTCTGGTAATAATTTAATAATTTCATTTCTCATTTTAACACTTTAATATTTTAACATTTTATGATTTTTTCCCGTTAAGAGAAAGTGGTTATAGGCAATTCTTAAATTCATTTTGTTTTGTGATGCAGCACTATTTGACTGTTGATCATAGGAGTATTAGATTTTCTCTACACGACAAAATTTGAACTTTTGGTAATGGTAATTAACCAGCTTTTAGTAAAGAAATGAAAATTATTATCATTTATTCAACAAATCATATCTACATACACTGTAGGTTTATGATTTGATTTTTATTGTTAAGAATAAATTCGTAGATCTGCAGACACTAATCATACAAATTTTGCATTAAGGAGCTTATGGAATTATTTGAATAGTTCATTCCAATGTAGTACTTAACTTTGATCTTAATATAAAAGCAAGGATCTCTCCACTATTCAATTTTGAAAGAAAATGTTCTTTGTTGATTATGTAGTAATATATACAATTTTAACATTGCTTTATAAAAATGTGCCCAACAGTTGTACTTACCTTAGCATTCTGTTATTCTTTTCCCTTATTTGCATGGTTTTCCAAGTAAATGCTTCTGATAATTGGTTGATAATTATCTTTTTTATTTTGCATTATAAAGCACATAGTCGCTCACCAGATATTATGAAAAGGACGTGTAGCAAAAGTTCGTATTGAATAGTTTTCTTAACCTCCTATCTACATTTTGAGTCCAAAATTCACTTCCAAACGAGGCATTTTCCCCAAATTAAGCAAAAACATTTAACTGCATAACATGTATAACATTCGGAAGAAGAATTTACACACAATTCTTGCGACAACATAATGAAATTCCAGAAAAATTCTTTAATCCTACCTTAGTAGGTTTCGATATTACTTTGTTCCGCTTGTCAGTCAGCATATGTCTGATGCTTTTACTTCTTCGCTTTACTTCGTAAGAAGAGAAAATATTCTATACGTATGCCGGAAATCAGCGATTTTTCGAGAGAAAAACTCTTACTGCCGCGTCCTGATAAATGGAAAAACTGGATAAATTTTCTTCCTATATATTTACAGTAAATTACTTCTCACGTATAGTTAGAATCCATGTTTGTGGATTCTTGATTCGTCAATCGATTGACTGCAAATTTTGCGCTTGAAAAGTCGATTGACAGCGAAATGTCTGTTAGCGCCTAAACCTTTCAGACGATTTTCTTCAAAATTGATATATTCCTACATGAACGAACTCGAGGCCCTGCGAGTTTGAAATGGATATTTTGATTTTTGAGAGTACTTTACATACAACCTCAACATTTTTTCAAAAATGATTCCAATTTTTTTATTAAACTTTGTCCTTGGAGAGTAAAGAACTCTTAAACTAGTTATGCAACAACAGCACATATTTTTTCGTTGTATGTGTAACGGATCCACAATATTATAGATGATACTACGTGAACCTGATATGCCAGATACTACGTGACCCTGCAAAAAAAGTGTTTCCGCGTCGAGACTCGAACACAGTTCCATCAATTTAACTCGCCGTTCTTTTTACCACTACACCACGCACTCGCTCTGTCCTATGCACTTGGACGCTTAAAAAGCGAATTGTCTCTCCAATTATTACTAATACGCAATTTTTAAAAATTCACAGATATCAACGAAAATTAGACCTGCGCAATTTTTCTAAGTGTCTTTTCCTCTACCCGTGGAAAAGCTTAAATGAAAAATTTGGAGCCTTCTTGAGAAAAGTTTTTCAAATTTCATTAACATCAAGCAGAAATTACGTCAAAACTAACCGTTTTTCACAGAATTGTATATGATTTTTTTAAGATTTGATTCTTTTATACATAACACATTCAGGACAAAATTTCTATCTTCAATATTGTACTTTTACAATGCTAACTTTTTGCAGTTTTCAAAAATACAAAGAGTTTGCCGAAAATGGGATCAGCACCAAGTTTTATCAATCTTTCATACATACTAGAAGAAAAATTGAGAAAAACTGGAACCGTTTTTGAGAAAACAATTGTTTAAAAATTTCCTATACTTCACGCAAAATTACACTAAAACTACTAACATTTTCAAAAACTGCTGTCCGTGAACATATATTATATTCAAGAAAAAAGTCTCCCTTCAATATTGTAGGTGTACAAAGAGGCGAAAAAAATTTTGAACTTTTGCAATTTTCGAAATCGCCCTTTAAAAACCTGCAGTCGTTTGTAGATGTTCTTTACGCTATACCACGACAAAGTTTAATCAAAATATTTAGAACCATTTTTGAGAACATTTTGAAAATGTTGAAACTATATGTAAAGTCCCCCTAAAAATCAAAATGTCCGTTTCAAACTCGTAGGGCCTTGAGTTTGTCTAGCTCTGGATTGATCAGAGAATATAGATTTTGGAGAAAATCATTTGAACGGTATCAAGGACCCCCAAAACATGTCTGACAACACAATATGTTATAGGAAGTAATTTGCTACGTTTTGGAACGAAATTTATCCACGTTTTTGTTACCATAGTCTGTCAATAAGAGATTTTCTGTCGAAAAATCGCCAATTTCAGCGGCACGATTACTGTAATTTTCCTTCTTAGGAAGTAAGGTGAGAAAATAATAATTATACTAGAATAAAACTACTGGATGTTCTTGAATATATTAAGGAGAGACATGTCCCCGATCCGCCGAGAGACGCCAGTACTGCTCAGAAGCGAAAACAGGTGTTTTCTCAAGGGTTTGAGGGTGAAAAGAGGGCGACGAGTATAGTGTCCAGCCGACTTGATGCTTTCTTACAAAGCATTTTTTTCATTTATGCTGATTTTAAAATGTGTTTTAATTTGATTGAATTATAGTTAATATTTTTAAATTTAACAATTTATGTACAGAATGACCACCGTTAGTATAGAAAATTAGTAAAAGGTGTTTGAATATCTATCAATGGCTTCTAGAAAAGGGCCTCTTTGGATGCGTCTCTGACGTTGATATAAAGAAAGTGTAAACATAAATACGGTTCATCTTTTAAAAATCCATTGGTAGAGTCTACTACCATACATTGTCTACCATCATTTTGTTGAAACATTCATGAATTTAGAAGTATTCAGCAAATTTATATTTTCAGCAGGTTGGAACAGACATGGAAGACATTTCGCTTCTTCCCATTCCCATACTACCAGAAAGTGGTTTACATGTACCTGCGGATCATTCAACATTTCCCTGTGGAACCTTCACAGAAATTATGAATGCTGAATTCTTCCATTCACCTATAATCGTGAAACGCGAAAAAACGTGTTGCAATCGTGGCTCCAGCATACTTAGAAAGGAATTACGCGTTCTTAGGTAAGTTATTTAAATAAAAGGGTATTTTAGTAGAGCTTTATTAACAAGGGACATAGTTCTCCCGGGTAAATAAAGATCTGTTAAGTGTGTTCAAATTAATTCTATATAATTGTATATAATTTTCTGATTTAATTATGAATATGTGTATATATATATATATATATATATATATATATATATATATATATATATATATATATGCTCATTTTAAGGAGCGCAGTCCACTTTGGTGACTACCCTAAGATCGGCTTAGTTGTTCCCTCTAACTTCCATCATTCTGACAAAGATATAGCTATGTTCACACATTGCAGTAGAACTGCATTAATCGGTTAGGGTAGGATTCTGCTCCATTGTCTCTCGAAAATCATATGTTTGATGTTTCAGTTTTTCTAAAATAACCGTGCCCTTCTCTAAATACAGAATGTTCGGTAACTCATATCCCAATTTGCCGAAATATTCGATAACTGGAATTATTTCGCCCCTACAGGTTCACCCTGTCGAAGTTCTTTGGTATGAAGCTATTTGGGTAACTTTTAAGGGCAAATGCTAAAAATATGTTTCACTTGTATGAATTTTGTATAATGTACTTATTAATGTTATCATTCTACAGTCAAATTCACCATCCAAATATATTACTTTTAATGGGATTTGTAAAAATGGATATTAACGTCATAGTGACAGTGTTTGAAGATGCAAGTAATGGAACTTTACATCATCTTTTGCATCAAAAGGTAAGATAAGAGTTACAAAAGGTAACTAAAATGTTTCAGTTTTGCAACATTGAAATTAAATCATTTATTTAATTGCTTTTCTTAGTATACTTAGTATCGTCCCTTCATCACGGCATAAAATGTTATATTTGAGTAAATATCAGCTTCGTGTATTACATAACTAGAGTTCTTGGAAATATGAACACAAATTATCAAGATTCAGAAGTTAAGTTGCACGTAATTTACCATATTTCTACCTCGTATTAACAAGGAATAATTGCTCTTAATCAATAATTCTGTTGTATTTTATAATATATCAGGCTTATTTCATTTTGTCAGAGTTATTCTTGTTGTCGAAATCACTTAATGACTGTTTTGCGAGTAGCTAGGTAGATTTTTTACTTTCTTACCTTACTTCGTAAAAAGCGAAAGTATTGTAATTGTGCGCCGGAAAAGAACTATTTTTCTACAGAAAACACTTATTCCTGGGTAAGGAAATAGTGAATGTGTGACAAAAGTGAACTTCCAGTAATCCACGTTTGTAAGGCCTTGGAACAGATAAATCGATTGGCGGCAAATCGCCTGACTGTCCATCAGTCCATCTGTGAGCATCGCTAGCGAAAAAAACACTCCGACAATTTTCTACATAAATAATGTTCTCCGATCGATCTGAACAAACTCAAGGTTCTGCGAGTTTGAAATGTATATTTTAATTTTTGGGGGTACCTTATATGAAGCCACAATTACGCTTCCAAAACTTTCTAAAAAATGGCTCCAATTTTTTTTTATTAAACTTTGCCCTTGGAGAGAGTAAATAACTCATATAAAATAGCACAGGTTTCATTTTCCTTAAAATCTCTGATATTTCGAAAATTGTAAAGATTCCAAATTTTTTCGACGTTTTCTTACAAATCCAATATTGAAAGTAGAGATTTTCCCCTTAAATCTGTTATTCAAAGGCAGATCTTGAAATAAGGACATGTAAAATTTTTCGAAAATATTAATCTTTTTCGCTTAATTTTGCGCGAAATATAGGCATTTTTAAACAATTGTTTTCTCAAAAAACGGCTCCAAATTGTTTTTTTGAATTTTCTTCTCATATGTATCAAAATACGGGGAAAACCTAGTATTGATCACAATTTCAGCGAACTTTATGTGACTTTCGAAAATTGCAAAAATTAACTTTGCGAAAGTAAAATATTTAAGATAGATGTTCGTTGTAAATGAAATCTGTTATACAGATATAGATCTTTAAAGAAGATAATGCACAATTGTTTGAAAAAAAGTGTAGCTTCCGCATAATTTTTGTTTGCTGTTAAAGCAATTTATTTAAAAAAATCTCAAAACCGGCCGCAAATTTTTTCTTCGAAAATTTTACCAAAGGACACTTAAAGAATGGTGCAGGAGTTCTATTCGTTGAAGTCTGAATTTTCTAATATTGCAAAAGTTAGAAATAATGCGAGAACGTATGTACTCTTTTAGCACCACTAGTTGCCGTTGGTGAGCATCGTCTCAATGATGCTGCTGGGATTTATTGCTGCAGGGTGTTGTTCTAGCAACTTTCTTCTTGCTGTCTGCTCATCTCTCGCAGGCAAAGAAAATGTGCTCTACTTGCGCGTGACAGTGCCTACTTAGGCCTACTCTCCCCATCAGGTGAAGATATTTACGGAAATGTGTGTTCAGTGAGGAAGTGTGCAATATGGAAGGAGACTTCGCCGTGCTTTCGTCCGGACCAAGTTGCTGTTTGTGCCTGGCTGACCATCGTCCACTGCTTCCATTTTCCTCTGCTGTTCTGTCAGGGATCCATTGTGAGGGTTCTGGCTTCTTTACGAAATCATCGGCTGACCGATTGAGTCTTCGTCAGATAGATGAGTTACCTTTCCCGTGCAAAGGAGAATGACTTCCGCCACTACCAGCACTGCAAGTTCGGAAAAAGGTTATTTAGAAACAAGCAATTCTCGGTGCTCTTTTCCTTTTTCCCGCAATCAAGCGTCGTCTGAGATATTCGCTTGCGAGGAGCAACATGATTGAGTGAGCCGCAGAGATTAGTACCCGTTTGCTTCATCTCGATCCTTTGAGTTTGTCTTGAGCTTGCTCAGTGCCCCAGTCACTTGTGAAGATTTATTTGCCGTCTTACATGTATGTATATTTGGTGTCTAATGGGAGGCCCAGATATTTTACGATCGGCTTTATCTTTGTCGACATCCAAGGGAACGGCGTCGGTACCTGCTTTCGTATCAAGAGTTGGTTTCCACTGAAACCCTTTCACAGAGCCTATGTGATCGCTTCAATATCGTCCGCGTGCCCTGCTTAAGGCGGACTTCCGACATTTTTATCTGGACTATGTCATCGTACGTGACATTCCATAAGTCTGATGCCAGGATCGATCCTTCCGCAACTGCCGCCGTAACGTCTCGATTACGAGGAGTTACAGACGAATTTCTTCTCCCCGAGTATTCATTAAGGATTCGTAGAAAGTAGCTTGGTAAAGATTTTCGTCGAGGCCGTCAGGATATCCATTCACCTTGTCGAGTTGGAAGCGTTCCGCACATCAAGTAATCTGCCATCGATCGGCCGTTTCTGAAACAAAATTGTCTGTCGGATAGACCTCCACCAGAGCGAATCGCTATCAGCAGAGGTATCAGTAACTTCCTCGTCGCTTTCCGGGGTTGTCGAGCATAGAGAGGCCTGTGGGACGGCGGTAGATGCGGCACGCTCTTGCCCTTGTCCACGAGAACTAATCGCTGTTTCTTCCATCACTTAAACAAATTTCTCTCTTATAAGCACGCGTTGTACATGCCAAACAGAAGATTCTGGCATTCTCGTGCCGCTACTTTCAGAACTTCTGTTGGAATGTAATTATGTCCTGGAGCTTTCCAGTTTTGCAGGCTACAGACTGCTTTTTGAGTTCTTGTCCTCCGAAGAAGGGGTTGTCGCCAATATCTTCGGCTTGCTTGTCCGGTGGACTTTCTGAGTGTCTGGGGAACAATGCGTTCACACTTTTTTCTAATTGGAACGCGAAACTAGTGGCCGCGTAATAGCATACACTTTCTCGTATTACTGGTAACGGATATTATAACATTGCAACTTGTATCATATTAAGACTTCAACCATTACGTGAAAAATTCTTATCCAAAGGAAACGCAACATTTTGACAAAAAATCTTTGGTTTCTTAAAATGCAAAAATTTAAATGAAAATGTATTTCTGTCGTTGAATTCCGCTGAGCCCGTGAGCGGAGGAATGAAAGACACCGACAGTCTGACTGCGACGGGAGATAAAAGGGGAAAAAACTTAATTGAAGAATACTCCATTAATATCCCACTATGCCCAAAAAGGGTTAAGAGACGTGTTGTGAATACGCAACAAATTTTAAAACTAGTGGTGCTACAAGAAGAGCTGACAATCCCATTAAGAAGATTAAACTACTGGTGCGATAACAACAAACACTTTCAGGCATTATTTCGAAATTTCCAATTTTCGAAAATTCAGAGCGTTCTACGAAAACGAGACCCATGCCATTATTTTAAGCGTCCCTATTTCTATCCGTCGAAATCTATTGGAAAAACATGGGGGCCGTTTTTGAGAAAAAATTAGAAATTTCATAAATGTAGACCCAAATTATGCCAAATTTAAAGTTATTTTTTCAAAAATTGTACATGACCTTTTTTAAGAGCTGATATTTTTACAACAGATTTTGTCTATTGCAAAAATCTATATCTTCAACTTTGTAATTTTGAAATGTTAACTTTTTGTAATTTTCCAAAACACGGAGAGTTCGCCGAAAATGTGACTAGCACCATATTGTTTACCGTCTCTTGATGCATATGGGAAAATTTAAAGAAAAAATTGGTGCTGTTTTTGAGAAAAAATTGTTTAAAAAAATTAAATTGCCTATATTTCGCGCAAAATTACTACTCATATTTTCGAAAAATTGAATACGACCTTATTACAAAATATGTCTTTAAAGAATAGATTTTATTAAGAGGAAAAACCTCTATCTTCAATATTATAGTTTTAGGAAGACGCCCAAAAATGCACTTAAGCAATTTTCGAAAAATCAGGAATTTCAACGAACATGAGACCTGCACCATTCTCTTTACGCTATCCGAGGACAAAATATAATAAAAAAAATTTGGAGCCAGTTTTGAGAAAATTTTGAAAATGTTTTTGAGACTTCATGTAAAGGACCCTCAAAAAATCCGGTTGAAACTCCCAAAGCCTCGTGTTTGTCCAGATCGATCGGGAAATATCAATTTTTGAGAAAATCGGCTGAACGGTTTACGCGGTAGCGTTGATCACAGTGACGAACGGACGGTCAGAAAGACGTTTTGCCGTCAATCGATTTTTCTGGGACCCACAAAACATGACTTTTGGCAACACCATGTGTTAAAGGAGGTAATCTACGATATGTATGAACCAGATTCATCCTCTTTTTCGATACAAAAGCCCGGCAATAAGAGTTATTCTGCCAAAAATTCGTTGTTTTCCGGCATACGATTCCATATTTCTCTTTTTACGAAGTATGGCCGAGAAAGTAAAAATCACTGTATAGTGCTTTATCTTCGAAAAGTGCTTTATCTTCGAAAAAATGCAAGACTGAGCTGGAATTTGAACTTTGGCGCTTAGGATTACAAAGTAACTCTCTCCTCTGAACTCCGTGTTCTGCTGCTAAAAGGGATTCCTAACGCTGAGACGATTATAAGTCCTAAGATAAACAGTTGTTACGATATAACTCAAAATTACGCAAAAACGACTAATATTATGAAAATATACACATGAAATGATTTAATGATCTAATATTGATGAATAGATTGCATTAAGACAGAAATCACTATCTTCAATATTGAAGATAGTAAAAAGTAGAAAAAAATTAAACTTTTACAACTTCCGAAATTCCGGAGATGTTGACTAAGAAAAGAAATTAAGAAAATTAAGAAAAAAATCTATCTTCAATCGAGTCGTTCTAGGAGGGGGGTCAAAAAAGTTTTAACTTTAACGATTTTCGACATTTCAGACTGAAAATCGAACCTGCGCTATTTTTACAAGCATACATTGCTCTATTCGAGCAAATAAGCATTTTTTTTTAGAAAATTGTGAGAAAGTTTTAAAGGCTTTGTACCGCCAAAATTAAACAATCTGTTTAAAATTCGTGGGGCCGCGATCAGCCAGGTTAATCGAGGAATATTCGTTTTGCCGAATATCATGTGTATGAAGTAAACGCTAGTGTTGTTCATAAACAGAAGGACACGTTTAAAAAGCATATTTTTGGGGTATCAAGAATTCCCTAAAAGTGATTTCTGTCAAATTATCTACACGATTTCCTGTAGCTGTACATAATTTTCTCTGTACGAAATACACGAGAGTGTGAAAATAATCCGTAGAATTTCATTTTCGTATTAGTCCCGTTTTCCTAAAAGTGCATTAAAATGCAAAGAAACCTGTCTTAATGGTTATGGCGAAAATGGCAAATAAAAATGGCCACTTAATCAAGGTTACGTACGATGTTACGGGGAGCGTAAATCAAAGCTAATTCTGCTAATTTATAGAAGGTAATGTTTTCTTTAATATTTTTAATTACCATAAATGACAAAATAAATTTAAATAAGGAATTTAGTATCATTTGCCTCCTTTCGCTTAATATAATAACTGTACTTCATTGTCCTTCATTCTCGTGGTCGAGAAACTCACATTCCGTCGCCTCCAAATCGAACAAGCAAACTCGACTAGAAGATGCAATGCACATCCTGTAGAAACTTTAGAGCAGAGCCGTCTGACGAAAGATTTCAGATCGGATTTGCGCACGCGGCGTGCACTTTAACAGATTCCTACAGAAAAGATGGGCAAGTTAACAAACTTGAGGAATGCTGTGACATGAGCGTAGCAAACGCTTTATTGTTTCATTAAGAACTATGTTTAATTATGAACTATGTATTAAAGTTGTGGGTGAAACCACATGAAACAGAAATGAATCCCCCTGGTAGATAAGCGACTCTGGATGTCACTTTTCGAAGTCATCAGACGCCCCTTGTCTCGGGAAGATATTAAATCAACAGTAATCTCTAGCAATTTTCGGCTTGAGGTGACAGCTTAATAAAGGTCAATAAACGAAATGTGCCTGGCCGCTGAAAAGAATATTCACACGCATCTTACGGAAAAATCAATAGGAAAAAACGATCGATAATCAGGGTAGCGTTTTGAGTAGGTTTCATTGTACATTAAAATGATTTGTTTTGTACCGTTATTATGGGTCCTAAGTTCAAAATGTATAATTTTATGTAATTTATCATTAAAAATCAATATTATAATGAAACAAATTGGAAAAGTAATAGTACATACGAGCACATAAAATAAAATTCTTTGTTATATTTCAGAAGACAATATTACCTCCAACGGAGATACAGAAGTTCTTGACGCAGTTGTGTCATGTCATGTTGTTCCTACATCAAAGAGGTTGGCTTCACACGGCAATCACTTCTCACAGCATTGTCATTACTGCAAATTCTACTCTCAAATTAACCGGATTTGAAATGGCAAGGAAGTTAAATGTGGTAAGATACGAAGCGTCTTGTGTAATTTATTTTAAATAGTTTATGACATGTCTGTTAAAGCGGAATAACATGGAATAAAAGCAAAAACTATAACAAAATTATTATTTTACAGCGAAACTTAAACACATCGTATGGCAACATGCATATTACTACTTCAACAATAAAAAACAATGTCTTTAACAAATGTTAGCAGACAAATTTAAAAGAAACAGAACATCCGATTATTATTCCCAAATTATATATTTGGAGTTAAGCTACTTCGGCTCAAGTAAGCTTTGTAAAATTACATATTCATCACTCAAGTGTGTTAAAAAATAAAATTATACATGTTATACTCAAACACCGATTCGTCCGATGACCGAATTTTTACCTACAACGCGACGAGAATGGAACAAAATTACCCACTACGCGTCACAGGTATTTTTCTATTCCGTCACTGTCCGAAATGAATGATCCTCAGTGCGTTGTGGACAAACACATATGTTCAAACACATGGACACGCGAGCGGAATGGCATATTAGTAACATCAAACTTTTAAGGCAAGTTCCTGGTGGAAATATTATTTCCACCATGGGCGAGTTGGCGCTTAGCTACGCATGTCCAATTTTATCACGAGGCTCCGGCTTTTGCGATTAATATAAAACTTCCTTGAGTCTGCACAACACATAATTTCCATCGTAATTTACTCAATGTACTTTTTTGCCGAATACATTTACGTTACACACTTACTTCGCTATGCGTGTAAAGTTCGTGATGAGGCTCGGGTCTTAACATAAAACATCCTTAAGCCTGCCCAATGCATAAATTCCAATGAATTTTACGCCAAAACACTTTTTCCATTGATTAAAATGCTTTAATTCTCAGTTCATATTTGCACAAAGAACGACATTATTGTTCAATTCGGCAATTGACCAAATCGTCGAATTGAACATTGTTCTTATCGAGTTGTACATTTCGATCAGTGGCCGTATTCGGTGTTTGAGTGTGACATATTGTATTATTGAGTGAGGCAATTAAGTATTATTTACAAGGGGGCAGATTGAACACAATTTCATTGAAAATGAGAGTCACATTTTCAGTTATCCCCTTATCTGCATTTTCCCATTCTGGTTCATATTGTGTAATCCTTTATTAGATTTTATTTCGTAATTTCTTACCTAGTTTTTGCTTGAAATTCTCAAATGTTTATTCCTTGTTAAGTCACACAATTACTAAAAGTGAAAATTACACTATTGATAAAAACAACAAAAAACTGAAATAAATAATAAATGAATCATTGTCATCGGTAATTCTACAAAAATTGAGAGTATATTGAGATCAAATGGAGTAGGTATTGAAGTGTAAATAATAGTATCTGATATTTCACATTTTGTAAGAAAATGTCATGTGATACCACTGTCGTCACAAAATGAGTTCCATATTCCATAGAAACAACATGAGAGACTTGTCATTGTATTTGTGGTGTTCTTGAAACCATTTGGAAAATAAAGGCAACCATTTCCTCTCCTTTAAAAATATCAAATAATCTCATTATCACCCAAAATATCAATGCTATTATTTACACCTGAAAAACTTTAATTAGAATTGTGTGTAATGTGAAATAAAGAAATAACACTGGTGTCTGCTGAAAAAACTGTTAATGTGTGAAACTGTCAATACTTGAAGCACCATATGGCTTTTCTTAAGTTCACTCATAACCTCACAGGAATAACGTCACAACACTACCCTAATTTTATTTTTGTATACTTTAAGGTCTTCAGGAACCATAGAATTCCTCAACCTAGTGAGTGAGACATCCACCTACTCTGTTTCTTTGAGAAGGTGATTCAAGTAGTGATAGAATCATGTGAATGTAGTAGGGGCATAATGATAACACCTGAAAATATGTTTTTTTTCCATTTGACAGATAGACGATGATAATACACCATCTGAGTATCTCAATAAACAATGGTTTCCTTGGAAATCTCCAGAACAACTTAGTGGAGAGACTATTTTAAGTCCGGAAACTGATATATTTAGTGTTGGAGTCATTAGCTGGGAAATGTGCACCAGTGAGTTCTGTTTGATTAATTATTTATCTATTTATTAACTAATTATTTGATTTATTCATAATTTTTCTTATGGAGGAGTGTATACAAGGATATATTGAGATATCAATTTGCAATATTCAAATCAAGAAACAAATAATAGAAGTTGAGATATATTTTTCAAATGTTGTTTCTAGAGCATATTCATAAGATTTAACTTCAAGGACAATTATAATATCATAGAAAAAGTTATATCAAAGAAATAAGAGCAAAGGATTTTTAATATTCTTCATTTATCAAGACAGGTTTCCTTTGTATTGTGGTAGTGCATTGATTTTATTTTGTTTCTCAATGCACTGGATATCACCTCATCATTTCTTTAAAAAAGTAGGGAAAGTATGGGAAACAATATTAGGGAAATTCTACATAGAAACTGCTTCAGAATTCACTTGCACTTGGACAAATCTCCATATGATATTTCACTTGACAATTTAATGAGTCATCTGCTGACAGAAAGTAAACTAGCATATACAGAATGTATTAAAACAAGGAAGATCACATAAGGTAATCATAATAAATTGTGAATAGTGAAGGTTCAAAACAATCATGCAAATTAAAGTAAAATGTAAAACTAGCAAGGTGATAGTGCTGAGGATGAATGAGCAATTAAATGCAACTGATGTTATTACAATTTGTGTGTGCACGTGAGTGTGTGTATGTGCATATACGTGTTTCTCTCTTGAGATAGTCTTATTATAATAAACTAACATATAACACTTACCTTTTAAGGATCAGTACTAATTCTATGTAAATGGATAGTGGTGTATATTTTAGTAAGTCCTTGAAAGGTAGCAAAACATTTCTAACAATGCTAGGTCTCCTGAAAGCAATATAGAGTTCTTATTTGAATTTTGTAATTCCTTGTTTTTTGCAAGTAGCTTCACATCTGGATAATGAGTTGAGTCTTCTTTCATACATAAATAACATAATTTTTCATGAAAACTTAAACAAACCTGCTGCTGTTTTTTGCAGATTCTCAAAGCATCACAATCTTTTACTGAATGTACAATTTGCAGATGCAGAGCCATGGTTTGGCTACACACAAGATGAAATTGTGACTAAATATAAATCACTGCACTGTGCTCTGGAATCTGATGGTTTGCCATCAACTTTTGTGCACTCAAAAAATGACAGCTTCATTTTCTGTATGCAGCAGATGTTAAAAATTGACCCAAAGAAGAGAATATCCTGCTTCCTAGATGTGCTGTCTCTGGTTCATAAATTACAGGCATTGCCAATTTCAACTCCCAACTTGGTATATAAACTTCAGTTGCTAGTACCTATAAGAAATTGGGTAATAATATTCCAAAAATTCTGAGTAAAACATTACTTTGAATAATATATCTCACAGGTTTCAGAGCATATTCAACCTATTCATTTAATTGGATCTCTGGAAAGAACTCAATTGCTATTCCAGCCAAGGCCACAAAAGGCAACATTGTCTACAAGCAAACAGTATGATAAACAAGAAAGAGATCCTTATACTGGTTTGAAAAGGTGAGCAAACGAAAATAGAACAAGGGCAAATTGCTTCTCCTAAATATTTCATTATATTACAACAGTATCAAATATGAAGTTGCCTTAAGATTCAGAGTGTAAACTATGGAATCCCCAGGCATCGATTCTAAAAACAATGGTATGGTTATTGCTTTCTAAGCACTACAGTCCTCTAAAAGGTCCAAGAATACATTGATTATCATGCAGCGTAGTCTGTGAGCCATAGGTATAATCAGAGAAAGTAAAAATTTGCTATAATCCTATCTTCTACATAAGCTTTCTATGTGCAATCACCTCACTGGCAGTACTCTTGTCAGCTTTCAAATTACAATTACAAGTACTAATAGGAAAACTCAACAAAAGGAAAGTGCATCATTACTTCCATTGATTGTAAGCATTAAAATAGAACTCATCCAGATGCTGAACTTAATTTGAATTATAATTAAATTAAAGTGAATCGGTAAAATACTTATTCAAACGAAGTTATAAAGGACACATGTATTATATTAAGCAAGAAAATTCAAATGTTCACATTTATGGCTGACTGTTCATGAAATATTCTATTATAAAGTATCTTACTGGAAATGTTTCAGGGTTCCCAATAGTTGGCAAAAATTGAATGGGAAAGCACCTTCTACAACAAGCCTTGATATAGGTGAGTTCTTGAAGCATAATGAAAATTAAATAAATATTCTAAAATTAACTTGGCTTCAATTTCCACAATACCAAGCACACAAAACTCAAGAGAGCTACAGAATGATACAAAAGTTCTTTGGGTAAAGGTAAAAGTCTCCACCAATGATCATTTGATTTCCTCTTCTCAAAGGAATTGTCTTAAATTAAGTTCAATTTAAAAAAGAAACATTCCTTTGGAGGTTAAAAATTAATATGGCAAGTTAACATGCAGTTTAATCAATTTGCATTTAATATTTTTAAATATATCTGTTTATACATTCAGTTACAGCAATTTGTAATTCAAGAATATATGTTGTGGTGGGGACTATTTACATTTTGTTTTATTGTCTCAAAAATTAAGCATTCAATTAAAATACATATACTTTTCTAAGTGTTAGGTAGTTGCAGTGTTAGGTTGTTGCCTAATACGCTAGTTTTTTTTTTTTTACTTTTTCACCTTTTGGAGTGATTTCTCTTTTTGGCAGTGAACCTACATTCTCCAACAAGTATAAATAGAGGGAAAAAAAGTATCAGTACACAAAAATTCACCAAAGAATGTGTCAATAAATTCCAAGAAAAAAATAATTATCCTATTGAAAACAATAAACCATGTGTTAACATCACACAAAATAATACCATTCAAAAAAAACAAAATGGCAGTCAGTTTATTAACAAGAGAATTCAGGAAAATATTGAAACATCACAATTGTGAGTATTAAAATAATCACATGTCTACATTAAAATTAAATTAAAACTATTTTTATTACATGTTTAACAATTTATCTCATAGAATCTAATGTTGTTTCTAACTACAGTTGACTCCAGTTACAGTGAACTTCTTGGGACTAACATTTTCGGTTCACTATATCAGAGGTTCACTATATCCGTTGATGTCAAAATTAAATAGAATTTCTCCTCAGTGATTAATTTAATCGCTATAGACACAGCAAAATACATTAACAGCACCAACTGAAAATTTCAATATATTTGATCTTAAGACAATCGATTAATTTTAATTGTTTTCTATGTACATTTTTCATTTGTTATTTCCCTACATCCTTCTCTAATTCTTGCTCCCTCCATATTTGATTCTGCATTGTCCACTGTCTCTCACAGTTTTGACACCCTTCAACGCCTCTTGCACTGTTGGAACATCATCCCACTCTCTGAAGACCCTTCAACTTGCCTAATAACAAACGAGATCCATTCACCATAGCACAAGTGCACCATAGCACAAGTGGTTAATGAAACTCATCGCTGAATGAAATATTCCGGGTCTGCTATCTCCACCTCAGGGTAGTCCTCTTCAATTATGACCTTTGGCCGATGATATTTTTTTCAAGCTGTCTAGTGTTGGAATTTTTGGGCAGTGAGGCAATATTTCTTTTCCATAAAGGAATTAATTTCCAGGATGTATTTCCTACAAACACTATAGCCAAGGTTCAGTTTTCACTCTAACCAAATCTTCTTATGCTTATTTTTAATGTAAGTGAAACGAGACCAGTGACTTATGTTCACCATAACCGAGAGTTCACTATATCCGAGTTCACTATAACTGGAGTCAACTGTATATTTCATCTAAAAATTAAATACAAAAAATAAAATATTTTCATAACATATATTTTTTTATTTGTCAGAAATTTAATCATACTAATTTATGTTTTCAGAAGTGAGGGAAAAAAAAACTTGATTCTACCAACACAAAAATTGTCATTTCCATCACAACTAGAAAACAGTTTTTCTAGGGCTGTGCCTATCAAGCCAGCAAGTCATTTGAACCAAAGGGTATGATCAATTCAATGAATAGTAACATAAAGATCAATGTAATAATTCATTATCATGTGCTCAAATTTTTATATTTCAGGCAATTAATTTCAGAAGTATCTCTACAAAATTAACTTATGAACAAAACATTCAACATGCAGTCATTTTATGTCAAAAGTAAGGCAACTATATCATCACTATTTTAACTTTAGAATAGTCTCAATTACAAGTTTTGCCTTGCAATTATGGCAGTGTGGTTTTAATACTGATGAATTTATGTGGAATTTGTGGTGGATAATTATTTAATAATTCTTAGTTTTATATTTAATTATTTTATAAGATTATAAAAGAGTATTTTATTTTTTGTTCTCATGCATGCTTTTTGTGTGGTTTTGTTCAGCAGTATGTATGCTACTGAACCAATAGTATAATTTAAAATGGAATAGGTGAATGTCAGTTATCTCTTTAAGTAGTAAAAGTATTTCGACCTTCGGATATTATTTTCTCAAATAAGCTATTAACTTTCAATGTTTCGACCCTAATTAGGGTCTTATTCAAAAAGGTATGGTATGGTGAAATGTGTCTACAGACCCATACATTTTATAATATCAACAATTTTTATACAAAATGCTACCTGTTTTAAATTTTATACTAAGCCTTTTTTACAAACTTGGACACATGGTATGTCACAACACGCAGCATATGAATGTTTTATTATTTTGTTTTTATTTTCTTATTTATGATGTTTTACAAATTTTACTAATTTAATATCCGTGACTTGATTGTATCATCTTTCAGTATTTTTATGTTTTTTGAAGAAGACTCCCATTAGAGTTGAAACGTTAAAAGTTAATAAATTATTTGAAAAAATAATTTTGTAATGTTGTTCTAAATGAACATGCACCTTGAACCAACACAGAACAAATAAAATGCATATTTATTGGATCAGAATCATATGGATCTTGATTGTTACATTGTGTTATACTTTAAGAAAATACACTAATTTTAAGAAAACAAGTAGCAATAGTGTTATCAGTATTAAAATGCAATTGTGGTAAATTTGCAGAAAAATAATGCAATTTAGAAGAATGAAATCATGCCATCACAATTATTGTATAAACAATTAATTTTAAAAATACACTTTAATGAATGCTGGTGTAGTAATGCGTAGTGACAGTACTAGCAAAAATTGTTCACAAACTCATAATGTAACTCACACCTCACATGCTCATACCGAAAAGGCAAAAAATGTACGGCAGAGTTTTTTAGTCTTAACATTCTATTTATTATAACACATGTATTAATACTATAAGATGATCACAGCACTAAACCTATTAATCTTTATGTTTCATGATGGTTAACCAGAGAAAATGTCACTTCTGACAAAGGAAGAAAAAGGGAGTTATCAACACCTACAAAATTGCATCAGAATCTGCCATTTGAGCAAGGTTATTATTCTTATACAACAGAATATTTCATTACTATTTCACTTAACCAATAGAATGATTAGAAATTCAATTTTTGATTGCTATTTGTTTAAAAATCATTCAGGATAACATGTAATTTAATAGTTAGTGGGCATTTAATAAAAATAGTAATTAATTTTGAATTTTTTTATTTTTTTTAATCAAGAAACTTAGGTTAAATCATAGCCTACTAAATGCACAATAATTTCAAATAATTTTACATAGAAAAATATAGAAAAGTTCAAAAATTATACTTCCATTTCAATTAAATTGATGAATTATCTGATGAATGTCATGAATAATGAAGGTCAGTCAGAATCTAACTAATAAGTAAAATGTACTTATTTCTCATCTATTTCCAGACTCTCTTGAACAAAAAGCAGGTTCTACCAAGGCAATTGAAACAAAAAATAATTCAACTTGTTCTAAATACTCTACAACTGAAAATAGAAAACATTACAGGAATATTCAAAACCCAAAACTTAAAAGCAGACATTCTGAAAATGTCCATAAACAAGATTCAAATGGATATCAGTATTTAGAAGAAACTGATTGTCAGTCGCAAAAAGGTCATGATATATGTAATTCTGACACAGAATCAAAGGACAATGGTTTTGAATCTACTGATTCAGGCATTTTTACAATTTCAAGAGAATTTGACCAAAATTTACTGTATCAGGTCTGTATATGCAGTGTCAATGAAATTATCAAATATTACATGTTAAGAATAAATAATTACTTAATATTTGTTTAAATGTTTCAGATGAACTCTACTGAGGATTTGTACATCGATGATGAGTTTTGCTTGGAAATGGAATTAGATTCCCATATGCAATTACTGGGCTTATTTGACAGTAACTCTGACTTTATTGACAGCATACATTCTGATCTAACAGAAAATGAAAATTTAAAGTAATAAACATTCATTACAATTTTAACTCTGTTTATTCATATATCTTGATCCCTATGGGATCATGTCAATATTAGAACATTTTAAAAATCATATAACAGTTTAGTAGACAATGGTATTCATAAAAAAAATTGTTGTTACATACATTCTGAAACAATGAATTAAAAGAGATCAGGTTGAAAAAGAAGGAATGTCAGAAGGTGTTGACTTTTTCTCTGTTGGTATTGAGAAAACAATGGGAGTTTGATTTTTATAATAAAACTTGAAAAATTACTTAATTTAAAAATAAAAACTAGGAAGAAAGATTTACATTTCAGAATGTCTGCACAATTTCAAGTCTCTCAGGAACTTCCAATAATTTTCCCATATCTGTAATGTTATGTGCCAGGTTAGCGCCACAAATAGAAGAAAATTGAATAAACTATTAATTTTCTTGAGATTCATCTCATCAGACTGAAAATAATTTTTTCCAGAAATTGTAGAAAATGTATTTTGTATACATAAAAATGTTCTTTTGCACCTACCATTTATTTCACACAATATAGGCTACTTACCATAATCTGTTAATAAACATTTTAAAAATAAAATCATATGACTTTTTTTTCCATTAGGACATGTGTGTCCATATATTACCATATTATTAGAAAGATTCAGTCACTTCATCAAGGAAATTAATATCTTTGAAAAAAATTACAATACAATTTTTGAGAGATTGTGAACTAGAAGATCAATTATGAATTAATCAATATTGACTTATTAAACATTTTCCCCTCTAAATAATTAATATATTTGAAAATATACCTTCTGATTAATCAGATCAATAGTTTTTAAACAAGTTTGATTGAAGATGAGCTATATATCCTCTCCAAACTGCCCAAAAATAATTTATTTTGTGAAAAAAGTGTTTAAAAGTAAAGATTGGATAACCAAGTAGAGCATTGTTTGGTTTGTTATAATACAACAACAACAATAAAAGTCAGTCTTAGAAGTAAACATTGTCCTCTTCTTCTCCTCAATATCTTTAATAACACAGAAGTGGGTTGTCTTCTTAGTTTCTAATGTCACTGATTATATGAGGCAATATACTCTTGATTGTTTAACATAGATATTCATTACAGTTTTTCTCCAATTAATTTTTGCATCTTTCTTTTCAAAGAACCTTCATTATTACAGTTAATACATTTTTATGATAAATAATAAAAATTATACAAATAGTAGTAGTAGTTGTTATTGTAATAAAAGTTCATCAAAATATTGACCACAAGAGAAATCTCAGATCCAACTCTACTCTCAACTATCAGGTGGGAAATCCGATTAAATCGGAAACCATAAAACTGAATTGATTGATTAGATTCCGGGCGCGTCAACTGCCAATGTCATTAGTCCCGTAAGTGTAGTGCATGTTTTATAGGGGGAGTGGTTCTCCCGCTGGATGGCACAATCCGGCGCCGACTTACGTCGGTTTGCGGGATTTATCCCCAACTAGGTATCTCCCCCCAACGTGGTACCACCCCAGCCGGGATAAACTCTAAGCTTTCCGACTGGTCTCCGAAGCATGTGTGGCAGTATAGTGCATCTGAGTGTGTGTAAGGGGTGAAGATTGGACAAGGAAGAGGAAGGAAAGATCGCGCGATGTCCGTGGCTCGTTTGTTAGGATAGTGCTCTGGCAGTCGCCTAGTGATGATTGCAGAAACCACGGAAAACTACCGATCAGAGCGGTCGGCCGCTAGAATTCCTCTCCAGACAGCGGCTGAACTCGACCTAACTATCTAGCCAGTGTCGAAAATCCTACCGCCGTAGGGACTCGAACCCTAGAACTTTTCGGTCAGTGGCACACAGAACATTAGTTGATACCCAGAGCCGAATTTGCCGGTATAAAGACTGAAGTTAGAATCCCCTTCGACAGAATATTTCGATG
Organism: Teleogryllus occipitalis; assembly: GCA_011170035.1. Lineage (NCBI taxonomy): Eukaryota > Metazoa > Arthropoda > Insecta > Orthoptera > Gryllidae > Teleogryllus > Teleogryllus occipitalis. Next base: position 147,695 of record BLKR01001879.1, on the reverse strand, counting down.
AATAGAAGAGAGATTGGGGCTTGACAAAGCTTTTAGAAGGTAATTTCAAAGAAGGTTGGTCAAGATGGTATCAGCTTATCAGCTAGGCTGACTTTCAGAGAGGTGGTGAAAAAACCGACGTATAGGCCAACAGCAGTTCTCATAACTCGAGATAGTGGAGATACAGCTGCCTCCTCAGTCTTGTTGGGATAAAAAGCCAAATTTCAACATGAACTGGTCAAATAGAGAACCACATCGGCTTGGTCGTCGTACAAGTCAACAGGGCTGCAACAGATATTTGGATCCCTGGACATCCGGAGGAACTTTAAGCTACAGGAACCAAAATCTCTGGCTGGGCAACCAGGTCTAAGAACTGTAGAGCAACTGGAAGAGCGATGAAAGTGGAGTAAAGACGAGAACAGAGAAGTCATGTGGTGCTATTGACACGCAAAATCTCACCACAGAAGATTTGAAAAGGGAATGTACCTTCTTTGCCAACAAGAGCATCGGACCTCTGAAAAAGGAAGAAAAAAAGAAAAACAAAGAAAAAAAAAGAACAAAGGCTAGTTGACCAGAAAAGAGTGATAGTGGGAGACAATCACCTCACTAGCAGAAGATTTTCAGTGGCCAACACGAAGTCAGACACCATCTTACGAGGAAAAGAGATATGAGCCAGAGATATGAGAGAGGCGGGAAGAGGAAGGGAGAGGGAGATAGGGGGAGAGAGAGGGAGATAAGGTGAGAGAGAGAACATAGTACATGCTGCAAAGGAAGAACCTGCACATAGTTGCGTCACAGATACTACAGAATAATCATTACAAACAACAGAACTACCAAACAGCGGATTTGGAAATAACAAGCAGCCTCATGCAATGTAAAGCCAAAAGTATCGCTGAGGAACCCAGATTTTTGCTACTTAGAACCGCGAGCGTCCATCGACCCCCACCGTGGAAGATCTACTAAGAAAAGACCATTCACCTCCGAGAGGATAATGCCGACCTAAAGAGTCTGAAGGCAGACATTGAAAAAAAAAAACATGAACACTTGATAAATCAAGACACACCATCTCGAACATAAGACCATAACTGATTTTATCAAGATATTGAAACAACCATTAATGGCCACGGCGAATAACCTTGAAAGCTACACCTCCCAAGTCGAACAATATCGCCAGAATCGACAGTTCCGTTTTAATCAGCGCCAATTCTATCATAGCATCAACGGAGAGCGCCCCCCAGTAAGGCCTCATTCACAATGCAAACTTAAACGTAACGTAAGCCGTAAACTTATGCAGTAAACTTTTCACGTAGAAACGATCATTCACAATGGCAAACGTAAGCTGGAACGTAGGTTTTGCCTGAACCAATCAGAATTCAACATATTGATCGATTCGTTTCTAGCATTTTTTTCGACTCTCCTATCGATTTCGCCTTTTGCATTTGCATTATCGAAGGTGACAATTTTGTTTGTCATTTCGAACCAACACTTCGCAACTCGTACCAAAACTCCACAAACTTCTCTGCTCTATCTTTCGACTATACACAACACTACACACGCATAAACAAGAATCGATCTGGAGTCGACCTTCCTTCTCGCGGATTTCGTTGTGCATTTGTTTTTTTCATGCTGCTCTCTGATTGGTCTTCAGTAGAATTTCGACGTTAACTTAAACGTAGAAGCTTGGAGCTTGCGAGCTCTTAAGTTTACGTCTTACGTCTACGTTTACGTCAAGGCATTGTGAATGATCTCGCTTTATAACCCATTTCTAGGTTTTGCGGCTACGTTACGGTTACGTTTAAGTTTGCATTGTGAATGAGGCCTAAGAAGTACTTCTTGAGGAAGAAAAAATCATGGTTCTGACGTAAGCAATGCGACAACCTAGTGAAACAGAAGACGTCATGGCTTGAAGCAGTTATATATTTATTTGATGGTTTGTTTGTTTATTTATTCAACGTTAGAACTGTGCGACGTACTATGGTGAGAAGTGGAATATGTGCATGCATTATTGAGCTCTGGGATGTTATAACTCATATTCATATTAAGTTGAATACATGTAGCATGTTTTTGGTAAGAATTGCTATGAAAATATTCGCTCCCATATAATAAAATGTATTTGCAAAGGCAAACTAGCTACAATAATTGTAATTAGGGATAATTATTATCCCTAGTACTTTACGGGAACGAAATGACTTACTGCCCCGAATAAATGCATTCGAATATCTATATTCCCGAAAGGGTTCAAGAAAACGTACACAGATAATGAAGTTACATTTAGGTCCAGAAGCAAAAAACGGAGCCATCTCAGTGTTTTCTCAAAGTATCAGGGAAACTGGACGAAAAACCTGATCGAAATGGAGGTCATTGACCCAGAAGCTAAAGTACAATAGTTATGACTGGATTATTTATTCTTTTAGAATTATACAGTTTAAATGAAAACTAATGCTTTAGATATCATTGTTAAAACTAATGTTATTTTCCTTTTTCATGCTCAGTATTTTTTCTAATTGTATAGAAAATGTTATGCAGTCGACAATATTTTACTTGGGACTCAAACTTGTGAATCGATTTTAATTGTTTAATGTCTTCTGGAAACGAGTTGTAAAACAATGAACTTGTATTGTACGTGAATTTTTTGTAGTGAACTTTTGATACTGACTCCTGATGAATATGATTTCGACGCCGAGTGTTAAAGTCTTATGACATCTGAATTGATTGCAAATGTGTTCCCGCCCTTGAGTAAGTCTTTTTTTTTATTATTTTTTTTTTTATATATATCACTGATTTGAAAATCAAGAGGTATGGTAATCGTAGATTTTCTAGCTTAACAAAGAGAGGCTTACAAAAATCACGTGAGTGGAATTTACTTATTCGTATAATTCTTTTCTAAAACTGAAAGTCTGGGAGTTGTATTATGATGTACTTCCTCAGAATATTTCGCCGTATCTCAGGGAGAATGAACATTCGCGAAATATACCCAACGAGCAACATGAAGGCTGACAGAATATGGAAGAATTCTGAATGCGTAGCATAATGAACTTAGCTTTGTGTTCAATTCACTTAAATGGATGTTTCATTTCAGATTTGACTGAACAGAGACCCAAAAATTTTGTTGCCTTATCATCAGTCAAAGGTACGATATTCATAATCAATGGAGTGGACAATTGATTATTTGAAATGGAAAACTGGATTGAAAAATGTTTTCCCTTCGTTTACTATTAATTTGTTAACAAGGAACCAATTTTAAACATCTGGCATTGTAGTAGTTACTGTTTCTTTATTGTAAAGTATATTCATATCATCAGAAAAAAAGAACAGTTCTTCCTTGAATCGCCTAAGGCATATCGTTTACGTATAGTAGGAAGAGAAAGTTAGAAAAACTCACATTATCCAATCACGACTTACTGTTATTAAACATTAGGTACGCAGTGCAAAAACACATAAGTAAAAGAGATTTTATCGATTTATTTTTTATTTTTAGCATTGCTAATAGAAAGTTTTAACACGCTTTCCTGTAGTCTCTTTAACGTAGTAATGATGGACGCTGGAACTGCATCTTTTTAGCCCACGTGATTACAGTGGTGACTGAATTCAGAGCATTACCGTGATTGCCAGTAGGCGTGGGAACTGCCAGAGAATCAGCTGATTCCCTACAACTTGCCCTCTTCTCTACCGTTCAGTCCGTCTGGGATGTCGCGTCGTCTGTCGATTGATTTTGTTCTTTGTCGCCACCTACCCACGCCTTCGTATTATAAGTGTATTATAACGTCATGTACAATTTTTCGAAAATTTAAGTAGTTTTTGCATAATTCTGCATGAAAATACGAGCGAGAAAGTACGTGGATTTAGCACCACTAGTTCTACATCGTGTTGTGTTCCGCCAATGTTAAAGTCGAGAATATTCAGTGCAAATTGTAATTATTAATCAATATTAAATAAATTGTAATGTGTTTATTTTACGTTACAATCGCAGTATAAAAGTCTTACAAAAATGATATGGGGAGTAAATTTGAAGTGGGGAGCTGGGGCACAAAGATTTAATGGAAGTCAGCAACAAGCAACAACGGCGGCACAAAGCCGAATTTGGAGGCAACCGCCCTCAATATTTGTTGCCAAAGCAAGAGAGTCCATTCGGTAGGGATATTTCCTTGAAACCCCGACGTTGTATATCCCGGGCACCAAGTAGTTGGCATATTGAGAGCAAAAGTGGTTGCTTAGAGTTGTTTCAGTTTTCCCGTGCCGTTCAAACTGTGAGATGTGTTGTTGCAATTTTTTGTTTTGGAACTATTTTATTTCTGCATTCAGTACTATGAAACTTGGGTATAATTCTACTCATTTGTGTAAGAGTGAACTCTAATAATCAATTGTCACACTTAGAGACGGTTGAGACAGACTTAGAGATGGTTGTCTCTTTGACCTACGGTCCACAATAGTTGTTTTGGCGGCGAGGAAAACTATTTTCGGCAGAAAAGTAAGCAACCGCTGCAGTTGTTTTTACTGATGGAAAAATAGGAAATAGTGATCTTGCTATAGCGCTACCAGAGTCAAAAAAAAAACCTTCCACTGCGCATGCCCGAACGTGGCCTCCCTCTCCAAAGCTACAAATATTTTTCCGCCTGTCTACGCTCTTTCTCACAACATAGATCTCTTCTCTCTCTCTCTCCCTCCCCCGTCTCTTTCTCTCTGTCTGTCTTTCTCATGTCGGTCGCGAGGTAATTCAACACTGCAAGTTTGGCGATAACAAAGTGATGAGTGAGAAGGATTAGACGAAAGGCAATTCACGTGTTTCTACAGTAGGGGTTGTCCAAACGTTCAACAGAAAACAAGACGTCTTGAAGAAGGGTTTCAGTAATAAGAATGTGATGGACCAACACATTAATTTGGTGATTTCTTTGGACACTCCTGGCAGTGCGTGTTCCTCTTCTGACGGTGAGGGCAGTGATGAGTGTCGGTCAGTGCGATCGCTGCGTCTCGTAGTGGCCTCCGCGCTTCCTTATTGCCGAGAGGGGAAATCTCAGCTGCCGCAGGGTGGAGGGAGCCTCTGAGACTTCACCACTTCCGAGATATCCGGCAGGATGGTGTTTTTTTGCGAGCGGCACAGCTATAGAAATGAAATAGAAGTAGCAATATTCTTCCTTCAAAGCTGCTATTGCAAAAGAAGTTCGGATGAATTACAGCCAGGATGGAGTTACACTTTCGTAGCTACGAAATAACAAATGACAAAGAAACTTTTCTTTTAACCTCAGTAGGAAGTGAGACAGGCCGACCTGGATGGCCGAGGTGGCTAAGAGCGAGTACCGATTCAGCGCTTCGGTACGAAGGGTCGCGGGTTCGAGTCCCGCCTTGAGCATGGCTGTTTGTCCCTTGACTTCGTGTGTGTTGTCGCGGAGGGCCTCGCGTTCTGCTGACCCCAGATCAGAGGAGCCCGCAAGTGTTTGTCTAGTGTATGGTCGAATATGCGTCCCTTCGGGACGTAAAGGGCAACCGGCTGTCGGCTGGATAAAAGCCCTAGAAAAAAAGGAAGTGAGACAGTGGCTAATCCAAGGTGACATCCCCCCCCAAAAAAGGGCTAGAGTTCTCGTTTGTTACCTCCCTTTATTTGGCAAAATTGAATAAATTAAAAATTATGTATTATTTTTATTATATATTTATTATTATTCATTTAAATAATAATAATTTGTAGTAGTTATGCAATTAATTAATAAATAATATCTTATAGTATCACATATACACTACAAAAATAATATACAATATAACAAATGTTTATTAAACAAAAATTTATAATGCCCTCCCCCATAAAAATGATCGGCTGGATCCGCCCCTGAACTGGGAGCTGTGAGTTCTACATAAATTATACCCTTAGGAAATGCAAGCACATTACAGCGGTCAGAAGATTGTTGACAAAGCATCGCTTGTGTTAATAACATAGTGACATCCAAGTTGTGAGTAGCAACTCGGGTTTTTGAGTGCCCGGAGAGAGAAGAATCATGCATTGTTAATTATGGAACTAAAGGATTTAGTATGGTCATGAATTTTTAAGTTTCATAATGTACCCCCCGCCCCCGAATATGGATGCCATTATTGAGGCCCCACGAACACGGGCGCTATTCTTGTCCACCCTTCCGCATCTCTCACATCCTGGGAGGGTCGAAACCATGCCAGAGCTGACCCACTCATCTGCTTCCCCGTCGTCTTCTTTGCCCGGCTGCTCCTAAAAAGATATGGAGAAGGATGCATGCGTGATCAGGCTTGTGCATGCATTCCTCATTAAAACGATCAGATAACCTTTAACAATGGAATTTAATTATCCAATTTTGCTATAGGGAATTCCCGAGCTGAGGCCTCTGGTTACAGAAGCTATAAATTCAAATCTAACTTAAATCTAAGACTTAACCTAAATTTACGGACTCGCTGAATCGTTGCCGTGATGCTCGGAACCTCAGGCCAGGCAGGTTCCTTCCCCCAACGGTCAATCCGCTCGGCGGCCAGCTGTGCCGGGAGACGATTGGACTGCTCCGGTCGTCTACGTCGGGGCGGCCTTGGCGTCGGCGATGCTCGCACCTCAAAGGAGGGTGCTCGCTGCGGGCGACCGTGGGTCAGCTGCAACGTCCCCGGACGGCGGTGGTGTGGTCCGCGGCGACGGCGCGTGTGCACGAGCCCGCCAAACGTTATGGTTCGATTGCGGCCATCTCTGTGCCCGACGGTCGAACTTTCGCTCGACGGCAACCGTCCTCTTTGCGGCCTCGCCAGAGCAGTGCGTTTGCGGCCGGAAATAGCAGCGGCGATGCGAGCCTACCTGTTCTGGAGCGCCTCGAGTCGGCAACGATGTGATAGCCGGTACCGGCGGCGACGACGGCGCCAAGTGCCCTGCCCGCAGTCATGATCGCCGCTCTCCCGAGAGTCACGTTCTCACGGACGCGGACGCGTGAAACTGCCACGCTCTCTTTGGCTCAAAAGCTAGTTGCGACTTTACTCTTTGCTCTCCCCGAGATAAATGTCCGTACTTGGAGCTCTCTCCGATGCGAGTGTCCGATGCCGATTTCCGCCACGCTTCACGTAGGCGCCCGAGGGTAACGTGGGACCCGCGTCTGGTTCGCGGCGCTAGGCTCGTAAAACCGCGTGACGCGTGGGCGGCCAATCGCGGCGTCATTCTATGTTGCTGCCAAAAAGCCCTCTGTCATGATCCTGAAATGCATGATTCTCTGCAACGCGCAGGCGCGGATCGGCGGGCGGCGGCGAGGGGTAGGGATGCCCCGCAACCTGGTGGAACGGAGATTTCTTCTTCGGGATTACCTTCCCCTAGACAGGCTAGCTTTCCTTCCTCCTATAGGGTCCTCTCCCACCTTACCTCAAGAAAAGTAACAAATTAATAAAATCCTCCACCGGAGCCAATCAGGCTAGAGAATCTACCAGTAACTACGCTACCGTCGGAATAGACGCTGGTTTCATACGAGCACGCAAGCCTCCCCGTCCGGGCGGACGGTGTTACTATAAGGGGAAAATAGGAAAGGAAAGGAAAGGAAAGTGACACCAAAAATGCGTTTGTAATTATTTCATTTGAAACTCAAAAAGTAATATTTTATTCAACAGAATGTAATAAATTGCATGACACTACACGCACTGTCTATTCAGTAGAGTATATTATATTCATTTTTTTCAAAATTCTACCAGTTAGTCTCATACTGATCAAGCAATTACATAAACGGATGTGACAAAGAACCATAAGAATATTGTGGGTAAAGTTTTATTTTAAAATCTCAATTCAGAAACATGAATGCACATTTTTAATGAATCTAACATTGGATTCAGGTTAAAGAACTTCTGAACTAAGGTTCCAGCAAACCCTTTAATTCCCTTTGTTAACATTACATAGTAAATATAAAGTTAGGATAAACATTAAACATAATGTTCTTAGAACTACTGCAGTTTCAAAAATAACTCTAATGATAAAAAGATATCTGAATAATTAGAGGTGTTTTTGTTTAGTTTCAGATTTATTTCTAACAAAATGATATTGAAACTTACTAAATGTTGCATTTGTAATTACCACATGCATCAGAAGAAACTGGTTGTCGTCTGGATCTGCTTCAGTGTCCGTCACTGTAGCTTCTTTGTACAACCAACTACAGAAAATAATAATAATAATAATAATAATAATAATAATAATAATAATAATAATAATAATAATAATAATAATATAAATGAAAATAAAACCACCTAAAGTATATTTAAGCAGAAAACTTATGGCATAGAAAAAAGAAAAAAACAATGTTTTACCTTGCTTCCTTTCCACCCATAGGTACACGAATAATTAGAAACTTTCTACCCGTTGCGTCAAGAATAGCTTCTTCAATTCTTCTCTTCAATAAAGTAAGACCTACAAATACAAAGAAAATTTACCTATATTTTTTAAAACATGACATTGAGTGTTTATTCAATAAAATTAAATGAAATGTTCAAAATAACATTAATAGAAACATAATGACCTAAATGCTTAACAGCTGAAACAGGAATTCCTTCATCTTTTTCAAATGGAATATCATTGGGTAGAAGGTCAATTTTGTTCCCAACGACTATAATATTTTTTAATATGTCCGATGAGATTTGCAAGTTTCGTAAGGTACTGTTGACATTTTCAGCCTGAGCCATTCGATCAGGATGACTGACATCCATAACATGTACTATCACATCCTGAAATCATAAAACAATACCTAAACAACAATTTTACTTCAATATTTCAAATTTGCCAATATTATTGATAAATCAAAACTTATTTTTGATTGATTATATCAATGAATGTACATTCATTCGATTCATCCACATAAACTCTACCCACAAAATAAAAACCTTGACAAATCCCTTGTCTGTTTTTCTTCTAGATGCAGTTACTCCAAAATATCTTTGAAAATAAATTTGTAATTGGGAAACATACTGTACTACGTCCAAGTTCGCCGCCCTAAGTAGGGTAATCGGTAAAACTAATAAAATTATCTAATTCCTCTTCTATTGCTAATATATGTTAGTTATAGCTAACACCTCTACTTTTACTAATATATCCAATCTGTTTTGAGATTGTGAATGATTACTTCTGTAATTCTTTCAGCAGTTTTCAGTTCTAGAGGTTCGAAACCTATGAATTATTGTAGAATAATCAACTGAACCTCGTTTTCTCTCAACAAATTAAAAACATTTGTTAATCTTGAGCGGAGCGTTCTGGTGTGAGCCTCGCGACCAAACGGTACCGCCTTTGCACACTGCTTGCTAGCCACCTCAGATCGAGCGCCCCGCCATTATTCCCCTAAGGCCGCCCCCTTTCTTGTCTGCGCCTTTTTTCATTTTCCCCTTTCCAGTGGCCCTGGAGAAGCGGGAATTTATTTAATAACAGGGTATTACAGCAATTGCTACTGCTGATTAAGCTTAAGTAGCGATGGGAGGGCTGGTATCTTAAATATACTACTTATAACTAAACTATAACTAACTTACAACTATATAGCAAATGCCACTTTCAACTTTTTGTAGTTGAATAACAAAATCATTGAACTTTGGTTCTTCGGCAAAAGTTCTTAATAATGTTCTTTTTGGGCCTCGGTGTCAGCCCAGCACCTTAAAGCGGTACGGGACAAGTCAGGTACGGACGGCGGTTGAACATAACGGGAGCGTGCAAAGGTTACTGCACATCCACATGCTGAGGTGTACAAACTTTGTACATGTACACATACGAAGAAGTCGACGAAGAAATTAGCACAAGTATTTTAGCAAATGAACTATTTTACCGCCTCTCAACTATGCCGCCCGGGCATTTGCCCCGTTGGCCCCCACTATCTACGCCACTGTATTTAGATACGTATTCCCTGGATGTAAGTAGCATGTTACTTCCTTCATAGGTATTTTTACCCGGAATCTTGGACTCTCAACAAAAAGCTACAATGTGGCGAATCTGCTGTAAACATTTTCCGAAGATTTTAATTTTTTTTTCGATAAACAATATTTAACACGTAATAGATTATTGTATAGACCGTACTTACAGCATTGCACGATTGTATTGCAAGTAGTGTTGCAAGATGGCAATATTTGATCAGACATTCGCAACACAATTGAACGATTCTCAAATAGTTTCCTCAAACAATATCTGTCTGCGCGTGTGCTAGAAAGGCACAATCAGAAATGTCCAATGTATGAGCTAGTTTATATGGTACGGAAGAGTGATAAAGGTGAACCATAAGCCATCTAATCCTGATTTTCGGAAAAGTAATTCTGGAGACTGAGGCCCACACAAGAGCAGATGTAAACCATGAGATATCCTTCGAGTGAGACTGAAGTGCTGTAGCTTAGAATTGTTCATTGTATTGTGTATATAACTTATGACAGTGCCTTTTTCTCCTTATTCTTGACATTTTCAGTGTCTTTTTAGAAGCCTAAAAGACGACTTTTTAGTGCCTAAACATCCAATGTCTACTCATGAGCATAAAACACAGTGCAATGCATCCCTGGTAGCTCTTTCCTGAAGCATTTTTCAACAGAATGCATAAGAGATTGTGTGATCAATACAATTTCCAGAAAAAATTGCACACACTGAAGAATTTATCCTGGAGAAATGAATCTACCTGAACTTATTAGCATCACTTTTTAAGCGTCTCAAGATATACAGACACTATTTTTGCAATCTAACATATTAACTAGAATAGAACTAAGAATTAACTAGAATAGAATAACTATATTACGTATTAACTAGAATAGAAAAATGGAGTGCTGAATACATATTACCATCACAAATGGTACTTCACTGGTATGGAAGGAGAGATATAGAAAACGGAAAAACTGAAAAAAATTCACTGTGAACTAGTCATCCATATAAAGTGACTAGAACTCAAACAACAATCCCAAGGCACATGAGTAATCATCTCACCATTAAAACACTAATTAACCCAATATTCTGAAAGAATGTAACACTAAATAACATATGTAATGAATTATGACAGCAGGAATCTTCATTAAAAATAAAACAAATCATCACAATTTGCTGGGAAGCTCATGGTCATGGGAAAGAAACTTTAAGAATAAGTGGTTTATAAACTTCTGGAGCAGTTAAACAGTATAATTTAACCACTCTTTTGACCCCCAAAGATAACTTCAAAATTCTTCACTTAGCAAATAAAGGTGAAATCATTTGGAAAATTCAGAAATTTTAAAACTTAAAAATTCTAATTTTTCTACCCTTAATGAACATTCCGTAATAAAAAGCAGTCCCATTTTAAATCTTTTTATTGACTAGCTCCTTCTACACTTCCAATCCTCCCCCTCCTTTATGGGCCTTCACTTCTCCCATTCCATTGGATGGTAGTCTTCTAGCTGTTTCCAGAACAATGGTTAGCATTTTTTTTAATGTGATTCATGTTGCTCAAGTAGTAATATTTTTAAGTCATTTTTCTCTCATTAATTTTTCATACAAATATTTTTCTTCAATTTTGTTTTTGCCCTTCTATGCTTTAATGTAATTTCTTATTTTTCCTCTAGCACTGTTATAGACTCACTGATGATGGAAAAAGTGTTCCCCAAAGTTGACTTTGGGTATGAATGTTTTAATAAATAATAAGATTTTCATTGTTGTGGTTTAATTATTTCTTAATTCACATTATGTATTACTACAAGACATCTGCTTCCACCACTGAATTTAAACATAGTTACTTCAGAAACATTCACGTTATGCTTCCTAAGCACATATCTCATCAAAAAAGGAAATCAACAACTCAACCATATTTCACTTTTTGATAAAAGGCTCTTTGAAAATGGTCGTTATTACAACAAATCGTGAGTTGGTTGACCTACTATGAAGAAATGAAGCAAATTGCATGAGGACCTTACATTAACAACTCACATACTGAGAGAAGAAAATCTTAAGGTGTATGAAAGGAACAACAAATGTGCTAAGAAAAATTAACAAAAACTGCAAAAAATTGAGATAGTATTAGAGAATGAGTCGTTTTATGTAAAATAAACACTCTGAGTTCCAAGGAATTAACAATAAATAATTTGTTTGCCATTTTGACTTCAGACATAAGATTCCTGTAGAAAATGCTTTATTATAATTTTTCAATTTTTGTTGTAGCGAGTATTTCATCAAATGAGCACTTTCAAAACTCAAAGTATTGTTGTAGTTGTGGGAGATCATTAGTTTCATTTGCGAAGAGCGAGTCCAGAGTGCATTGCAATTCTGACAGCCGACTGGCAGGCTATAGCCAGGTGCGCACATAGGGCTTTGACTAAAACGGTGGTCATGACTCACCTTGTATTCTGTATTGTTTTGGATACATTTCAACAGTTTCCGAAACATTAATGAAAAAAATCATACTTCTCATTAATTTACTTTATTGATTCTAGTGAGACATTACATTTAAGTCAATAATATCCAATGTGCCCTTTTCTTGGGAGCAAATTTTTTGTTTGTTTAATTTTATAGTTTACAGTGAAAACTAAATTAATTCTTATTTTTATTTTACTTTTGAATAAAAAGCATAACTATTTCTACAGGGGAAAATGGCAACCAGTAAGGCAATCAATTCAAGAGGTTCAATTACATCAATCAAAATGTACTGAGGTTTGTTATAGACAGACACTACCCTAATTATAACTCAGCCCTAAGTTTATTATAACAACATAAATACTTTAAATGAAAATGGATAGTTTTAAAAAATATGGTTCAATTTTTCATTGTGAAAAATTTTTCAAGTTACCATCTTTATACAACAATGACAATGAAATATCATTTAAATGTGTTATTGTAGCATTATCTTTTTTCAAAGAAATTTTATTTCTTTCATTTTACAACTACAGAAAATCTATGTATCTTACAGCAAGCAGGGCATCCTCCAGAGTAGCAGTAAATGATTCCAATAAATTTGTAGGAATGTCACTGATAAAACCAACTGTATCCACATAAAGAACTTTCAGGCGACAAGGCAGCATTCCCATATGATTAGTGACATCTAAAGTAGCAAATAATTTGTTCTCTGGCTGCATATTTTCATCACCAGTCAGAGCTTTTATTAAAGATGTTTTACCTGAAAGAAAAACATCAGAGAATTACAAATATGCTAAGGATACTACAAAGGATAAATGTTCTCAATTCAAAAAAGCATAAATGTTAATAATTCAGAAAATATCATTTTACTACAAAAACTTTACATTTTACACATAAAAAACATCAAAACATTTTAAATTCGCATCTAAAGTCGTATTTAAAATTGCATTATCACCACACTTCTTACAAGGAAAAGGCCCAAGATGTCCCTTTCTTTTCAAAAGTGCTTGATTAAGAATGTTATACAGAATAATCCAATAAAATTTTCTGGTATTTTTCTTTTCATCAAAAAAATATATAAAAAGCACAAATCAGTCTCGGCTTAACATGAGGAAATTTTTACGTATAGGAAAATGTAATACTTTTGAGCCTATATGTCTACAAAATTTGTGACCAAGACAATAAAAATTCATTTTCGAGCATTTCTATTAGATATCATAAGTGGTAAATTTCTATGAAACGTAAAGTCGCTGCATAACGTAACAAAACAAAAATGCTGCATAACGTAACAAAACAATTTTATTTCTTCCCTTTAAAACCTTTTTCTTTTCGAAAACTTTTTTTCTTTTTTTCCTTTCTTTCTTTCTGAAGTACCTACCCCTAACACTTAGGCCATATGATTTTCTTCTTCTTAAAAAAAAAAAAAAAAAAAACAGCAGCTTTCAGCGACAAAACATATTGCATTATGAGTACTTAACATTTGTACCTCCTCCAGGAGACACTGCCTTAAAGTAGCACTTACCATGCAGGCGAGGAGGTTTGAGTACCCTGATGATGTTAAGAGCTATGCCGGTGGTAAAGTGGTTAACACTCTATTGGTAGGGCCACCCATGCCGGAAAGATCTTGACAGAGGGGTCAGACGAAAGGTTGTCTCACAACTTTCCAACATTCCCAGAACCTGTCCAAAACAATCCCCCAACCCCCACAGCTACACACTGGTGTCATCTGTGCCACCTTTTCTCCAAGCATGGCACTGCTTCCACTTACTTATGCCACACTTCTTATATCTTTCCTACCAGTCTCCCTTGACCAACTCTTGCTTGCCGAAGTGATTAGAGCTCGAAAGCCTAGGGAGTCACTTATTTTCTTTCACTTAACTATTTCTATATCTTCTTCTTTCTCCTCATACTTCACTTAGAATTACTACAAGTGACAGCAGGCTCAGATGCAGTAAGGTGGCAGCCCCATCACCGCACTCACACTGCACAGCGCTCATAATGTGGCCAGGGGACACTCAACTTCTGACAATCCTCGAAGATACTGCCAGACCTTATCTAATATGACGACAAATCCTAAGAACAAGGCTAAACAAATTAAGGACTCGAAATCATGGAATATATCCACATGAAATGTTTGCGGATTAGCACACAAAGAAGCAGAACTCGTTAGTGAACTTCAATGATTAGACATAGACATTGCAGCTATAACAAAAACAAAGAAAAAGTTAAAGGGAAGTAGGGACCTACAAATGTACCTATTATGCTACTCAGGTGTCCCAAGCAAACAAAGAGCATCTGCAGGAGTGGCAATTCTGATCAAGAAAACTTTAAAATCAAAACTACATAGCTATAACTTCGTGGATGAAAGAAGTATGTACATCTGACTTAAAATAACATGAGGATACCTTGTAATGTTCAGTATTTATGCTCCAGAAGAAGGAAGAAAAGAATTAAGCCAAGAATTTTATGAAACTCTACAAAAACAACTGAACACAATTAACAGAAATGATTAAGTAATGTTATGTGGGGATTTGAACGCTAGAGTAGGGAAAATAACAAATACGCTCTATAAACATAAAAAAATACACAAATACACATGGGCAGCCAGAGGCTCCAAATCTCTGATAGACTATATACTTGTGAACCAAAAAATGAAGTCAAACGTATTAGATATACGTGTATACAGAAGTGCCGATATATAATCCAACCATTTCCTTTTAACATCTAAAATCAGAATTTCTCCAAAATGGTTAGCAAAGAAGAAATTATCAGAAAGATCAGAACATAGCTGCTTCAAAGTAGACAAGACTCTTCAGACAAGACAGTATACAGAGACTATACTGGACCAGAATGGAAAAATATATAGATCATAGAGCAATGAATATCGATATAAATCAAGAATGGATGAATCTTAAATACTTTAACATCTCAAGAAACTTTAGGGAGACAGAATAAATGGAGGAATACCAGAGGTCTAAAAATTTGTAATGAAGAAATAAAACAAATAATAAAAGAAAAAAAGGAAGCGTATCTAACATTTTTACAAACTAAATTGCAAGATGACAAATAAAATTATAAATACAAATGTGCAATAGTTAAAAAAGAAGTGAGAAAATTATAGAGAAAGCTGGGATAACTACATAAGCAATCTTAAATACGATGTTCACGGTGCTCAGACAATGGCCTACAAGGCTCTGAAACACCAAAACACAGAAGAAAGAGACACTGTACATCTGAATAATATCAGCACAGAAGATTGGTTAGAATATTTTACTAATCTACGGACAAACCATACAAGTGGAGATATTTTGAGAAATGACTACCAAACTTTTGAACAAATAAATGATATTGACCTTATAGAATATAAGGAAATGGAAAGTATCCTAAATTTTTTCCTTAATAATTAAGTCCCAGGAAGAGATGGAGTAAACATGGAACTACTAAAATATGCTCCCAAGGCAATTAAACAACATCTTCTGGATATATTAAACTTGTGCTGGACAACTTACAGCATCCCAAGAGAGTGGAAACACTCAACAATTATTCCAATCCATAAAAAGGGAGACCGTTCGAATCTCAATAATTATAGAGAAATTAGCTTGCTAAACACAGCCTATAAACTATATGTTAAAATAATAACACGCAGGCTAAATGTAATAAGTGAAGTTAAACTAAGAGAAGAACAATCAAGCTTCTGAAAAGGAAGATCTTGCTCAGACTGTGTTTACATCTTACAGCAAATTATCCAAAAAAGAAGAGAATTCAATCTCCCAACATTAATCCTTTTCGTGGATTACAAAAAAGTATTTAATTCCAATTACAGAGAAAAACTGTGGGATATAATGTACGCTAAAGGCTACCCTAGCCATCTCATTAAAACCATTCAAAATCTTTATAAAAACACAAAGATAGCAATACAAATAAATGACAAGTACAGCAATACATCTCTTGTCAATCAAGGTGTCAAACAAGGTTGTCCATTATCACCAGCATTGTTTAATATATACATCGATTCGGCTGTAGAAGAGTGGCAATCATCATCACCACCTGGAATAAATATAGGTAATATGCCCTTCAAGACTATGCTATTTGCAGATGATCAACTACTCGTTGCAGAATCTGAAAATGACTTACAAATAGCGGCTTACAAATTACAAAATGTAATGGAGCAATATCATCTAAAGATATCTGTTACCAAATCTAAAACCATGGCTTTTGTGGATCCAGAACATGCCAGGTGCAAGATAGTTCTAAATAACAAAAGTTTAAAACAAGTTTGTATCTTTTATTACTTAGGCTGCAGTGTGTCATATCTAATAGAAAGCGATCTTGAGGTGAAACTGAGTAGATTCCAGAGAATGTGTGGAACAATAAGAGAAAACATTAAAAAATAAAACCCGAAGAGACACTCAGTTAAAATTTTATAAAACACTGGCCATCCCAACATTAACCTATGGATGCGAAAATTGGATGTTAAATAGATCATCAAAAAGGAAAATCCAAACTTGCGAAACGAAGTTCCTGCAAAGTGTTGCTAACTATTCTTTATTAGATCATAAGAAAAATGTGGATATAAGACATGAACTAAATATTTTTAACCTCTTAGAAAGAGTCGAAAAACAAAAACAAAATTGGTATGCCCATATTATAAGAATGAACGAAGTCAGACTCCCTTAACAAATAATAAATCATGTACCCACTGGCAGAAGAAGAGTTGGTAGACCAAAGACTTGGTGGATTGATCATGTCCATGTTGAAGAGGACGGAACAGGCCTACAGGCCTAATCCTTGATGTTGAAGAACATTTGTACAAAAAATTATAAAAACACTTCAATACTTATATTCTGCATTCAATACAACAGGATTATACCATGGTGTAACCACATTTGTAGATTTTGC
Organism: Teleogryllus occipitalis; assembly: GCA_011170035.1. NCBI lineage: Eukaryota > Metazoa > Arthropoda > Insecta > Orthoptera > Gryllidae > Teleogryllus > Teleogryllus occipitalis. The sequence goes on along the minus strand of BLKR01001879.1, from coordinate 130,522 downwards.
GACGATGTTTGCACGTAATGGCTGTAGATTAGGGTGGCTCTTATATGGCAAAAAAATTTGTTTAGGGCTCACCCCCTAAATATCTTCGATTTGGGCAAATTTACTCAAAAATGAAATGTCATCTCAATAGGCCGATATTAGCCTGTGCCGTCTTGAGCACAAAATTTGAATGTTTAGGGATAATTGGTTTTGTTGTGTTACATCAGTGGAAACCTACTGATATGTTTTAATACATATTTTTATAATACAATTTAATTCATTTTCATTCTTTAGACTGCTTTATGGTTTTTACTTTTCTTGTGGGTACTTTTTTCCAATGTTTCTTTCTTACAATGTGGTTACAGTGAACGATGTACTTGAACATCACAACACAAATTGCTTTTGCTCCTCATCAACAGTCAATAGTGCATGAAAATCATGCAATAATTTAACAGTCCTTTCAGTGCAGTCATTCACAGCTTTAAACTTTATAAATAACCTTTGAGCTTCTAAGTACAAGAAGAATTAATTTCATCATCAAAGAGTCATATGACAGACAATTTTTCTAATAAATACCACATATGGTGTCTAATTTTTTTAGAGCGTTTGAAATTGTGGAATCTATCCTTTCATGTGATTTTAAAAGCTTGATAAGGACCTTTTACAGCTGCACTGCACTTAAGCCAGGGTTTGACATTAACAGTTACAATCAACAGAAAGACTTTGTTAAGGATTACATCACGTATTTTTCATTCAAACACACATTGTATGATAAGTTCGTAGATGTGATGAGGACACAGAAAGAACAATTCCCTGTCCAAATTGTCTTCAAAAAAGACACATGCCACTTTAAAATGTAAAGTGTTTGATGCAGTTGTGTCACAGCAAAGAATCTGAACATTGTCTTCGATACCCCAGTGTGTTAACACATTCCAAACAGCATTAGTGTGCTCTTTACCAGAAGAATTCCATTATGTTGGAAACACGATGAGCTGCTAACTGTCCCCACCTGGAACAACAATTGGAAGTCTTTCTTCTTTTGGATTCCTGTTATTTAATGCAGGCAAACAGTTTACCATCTCAATGAACAGTAAAAATTTCAGATAAAGTACTCTTAGAAGCTGATTTAATTGTTTCTTAACGTTCTCTTCTCTTTGTGTGTCTTCGTGTCTTTGTGTGTAAATTATTAATAGCAATTATTAATAGCAAGTTCTTTGGGTATTTTGGCCAAGTGGTACTGCTCAAGGAAGTATAGATAATCTCTTATCACCTGACACATACCTAAACCGTTAGTTTAGGGGTAATGGAATTTTTGGTGCCACACCTTGGAGCATTCTGCATTGATGTACTCTTGAAAATTTACGTTGATTTCATCTGAACTTGGAAGTTTGTTCTCTGAATCTTCAGATGATGAAGGAGGTATAGCAGTAGGTGAAATTTATCTCAACTTTTCTTCTTCATCCGCGAGATTTTGGTCTACTCATACAAGACAGCATTTATGTCCTGGCTCTCGTGGCCAAAGTAAAAACATCCTTTTTCCAACGTAATCATTTGTAAAGTATTCAGATGTGCAATATCAAATTATTTCTAAACTCTTCACGCTTAAAAATAGCTTCACATTAGTTTGCGTTTTTTTGTTGTTGTAATTTTCTCCACCCCAAATACTAGTTAATAAGCTTTTTGCAAACTATGCTGATTAATTCGTCGGGATTCTTGCTTTCTTCTAAAATATCATTTACTCACGAACCACAAGTTTAGCACTTGCACTAATTGTAAATTTTATTTCCCGTATGATTTAAATTAAACTTCAAACACTTGTTTATTTCATAGTAAATTGTGTCCAGTTATTTGGTGTTTTATTTTAATAATTAATATTATCTCCTATTGAAAACACGCGTTCCTTGGCACTGCCTATGACACTAACATATGACATGTTAGATTAGCGACTTGCAGGGTATCTCCCACCAGCAGGGCACCTCCACAGTTGGGACAAGTTCTACACTCCCGGTCTCCTGGCATGTGCGATAGTGTAGTGCATGTAAATGTAAGTTTGTGTAATTATGGGGTGAGGATAAGACAAGAGGAAGGAAAGATCGCGCGCGGTTCGTGGCCCGTTTGTTTGAGTACTGCTCCCGCATTCGCCTGGTGTTGATCGGAAAACCACTGAAAACTACAGTTCAGAGCAGCCGGCAGCTACAATTCTCCTCCAGACAGCAACTGAACTCGGCCTAGTTATCTAGCTAATGTCGAAAATCCATGCTACCGTCGGGACTCGAACCTAGGACCTTCCGATCAGAAGCAGTGCAGTGACATGATGCCCTGAGGCACCTAAGCCAGGGTTTCTAGCCAACATCAGTTCGAAATCTTCTTGCTATAGCAAGTCAGTCTTTACGTTTTCTTCCCTTATCCGTTAACTTCCAAATAGCAAGTTAATGACGTAATTTTCCATACAAATTCAATTCTTAACATAATATAATTTTTAAATTAAAATTTTATTTAATAACCATTCATACCTGCATTTGTGTAGCCTACAACAGCCACAACTGGATATTCCAATTTTTGACGTTTTGAACGCAACAGTGTTCGATGTTTTCTCAATTTTTCCAGTGCTTGTTTTATTCTCGTCTCGCGTATAGCGAGAGACTGTTTTTGAATTTCCGCTACGGTTTCTCCACCACCGCCCACACCCTGGACGCCACCAGTTCCACCACGTTTATCTATAGTTCCTTCATCTCTATCATTCAGCTGAGACCTGAAAAATAAATTGAATCATATAAAAGGACTTGACTATATAAGAAAACTTCACAATTTCCTTCATACTGCACGGATATGCAAGCGTGTAATACCACTTCAGATTCACAATTACCACTTTTTCCGTTGCCAGCCAGTATTCATCTAAATAAACTTACGACAAATTTCCTCGACCGAGAAACCACAATGATCCATATGAGTGTAGCTGAGAATTGTTATGTGTGACAATGGTGCGATATTTATATACAAAGGTTCAACATTCGGCTGTAGGTGCATATCGCATGCCCTCAGTCAAAATCACAGAAGTCATTGGATTGCTATATGTACATCTTTGCTTGCTCATCATCGATTGTATTGTGAACCACATCGAAGTGATCGATTCCTCCCCAACATCGTTACAAATGACAAGAAATGGTGTGTTTATCTTAACGTAAGAGAAGGAATGGAATGGCTGAGCAAAAAAAAGCAACTCCCCGCACAACGGCTAATGCGCATCCACAATAGTAGTTTATGCAATTAGTTTATAATGTTAAGCTTTATTGCATGAGTACATGTTTTGAAAACGAGCGACGTTAGGAGCGAGTTTTCAAATTTGTACGAATGCAATAAAGCAACATTATAAACGAGTTGCATACGCTATTTTTTTTGTATAACAGCATTATAAATTTACAAGAGAATCAAACTTAATTTCGCGAAACAACTTTCTTCTGACGTCTCGGGTGCTTGACATCCAACGCCCTCTGAAAATCAAATTCAAGATGGCATTGTTGACATCCGTGCGAGAAAACGGTGGTCGGCTGTTCCGTCTTCTTCTACCTCCCCACGATTCTCTCGCTACTATTGGCTGAATGTGTGATGACGCAATCATTCGTGCAGTAAAATCTAATACGTCATCATTTGTGCCGTAAAAGACCCTTTTATGAACGATTTCTTGCCCCAGAAAATGACGTTTATAATGCTGGTATACAAAAAAAGAGGTTACCTAATTGGTAGGTCGAAGAGGGCGTGGTGAACTAAGAATGGAATTCTCGAGGAGAAACCATCACTGGGAACACTTATTATCGACAACTGAGATGTCTTGCAGCCGCAATCCATTAAAAACGACCGACGAAACAGCGTGAAGTGATGTTACTGCACGATAAGCCCGGTCGCATTCTACTAGCCTGGCAGAAGAGACTTTCCAGAAGTTGGATTGGGAAGTCATCATGCACCAAGCTTATTCATCTCATCTTGCAAGCTGATTCATCTGACCTCAGATTTTCACCTTTTCCTGTCTCCATCGAATAACCTTCACGGAACTTCTTTCCTGATTGAAAATGCGCTTCAAAGATATGCTTCTTTAACTCGCAACCAGAAGATTTCTTTCTGGTGTGAAATCTACTCAAGTGTTAGAGGAGTGTTGTAGATAGTGTAAGAAAACATATTAATAATAACACTAAGGAACAAGACTTGTACCTCCAGGAAGGTAGAGTGCGCAACGTACTCAATTTTATACGTAGATTACGAATATCACTATAAAAACGTCATATCACGTCACAGTTTTTAATTATACCGTATCTTTACACTGTACCTTACCGTATTTTCCTATTAATGCAAATACATATACATTTCGCCTATAAGATATGTAGAATAAATTCGCATAAAATATATTTAAAAACACAATATTTGTTCCGTTCATCTACGCCACCATACTATTTATGAGATATCAACAAAATCAGGTTTTCGTTTTTTTTTTTTTTTTTTTTTTTACCTTCTCTTTCGAAGATTGCCGTCTTTATTCTCGCATCTGGTAGTCACGCTCAATTACGAGTAAATCCTAGTCGTCTAAGTGGATGTTTTGAAAACAAGTGTGGTGCATCCTCGTATTTCCTACTACGCATCAGTCACCAAAAGGAATTATTTTAGCCCCTCACCTTCACGCAAATATACAAGTATCCAACTGTTGGGATGTCAGATTCTGAGTCAGTCAATATCATGTGGAACTGTACCCGCAGTGCACGTGAAGATCGTGTCTGGTTTGCGTGCCCTCAAATACATTAATACATTACAGTTCTGTAGGTTTTATAAAGTTATATTCGCCACATGATCTGTTGAATTGAATCGGATCGATGAAATGCAAATCGTCATTTCGCATAGAAAGTGTGCGAATCAACCCGATAACTTCTGTTACGTTTGTGGAAGATTTCCCCCCAAACTTCAAAGGAAAATATATGTGAAATTATAAAACTTGCGTATTCTTTATACTTTGGCTGTCGTGTTTGTGATCAGAAAAAAACCTTGGCCTGCTCACCAGTGTCGTCACCTGTACAACGAACCTTATGTTGTGGATGTTTGAAAAACTCAATTCATTGTCATTCGCTGTACCAATGATGTGGAGAAAAGAAATAAACCATTTAATGACTGCAACTTCCTCATGATAAAGACGTCTGGCCTGTCCAGATCAATTATCATAGATAATACCACCAGTGCTTTGGAAATTGTCGATAAATCTCCGACTCGCGAAGCGAGGAGGGGATTTATCCCAGAACTTCCAAAGCACGAGTGGTATTTAATAGGACTATTCCACGAATGCAATTTCGTCTAACAGTTCCAAAATGCACTAAATATTGAAAATAACTGAAAGTAATATTAAAATCAAAGAGGTTATGTTATAGAAAATACGCTGTTTATTGGACATCGACAAAGCAATCGATGTATACCGTCTACTAAGGCAGATGAGTCACAGTTTATGAATGGCCAGTAAGGAGAAGAGTACGAAAAAGCGATAAACGTTTCGAGATACACGGCCCTGATTTGACATTTTGTACGTGTAGTTAAGGACTATTAGTTTTCATTTCACGAGTGGAATAATCCACAATTCTTCTGCCATGCGACACGTGCCACACAATGACGAATTACCAGTGCCTGTACCCCCCGGAAACATGGTCAACCATCAAGGTCATCAGTTAAAAAAACTGATGACTGAGATGTGTTAATTCGGAGAAAAACTGCTGTATAAATAGTATTTCGTCATTATTCCTAAGGGCGAGAAAGTATGTGCTGATTTAGCAGCACTAGTACGTGGGTGTGTATACACACATATACACTTTATATATTTAAGAATGCATTGATAGTTTGGCTACTTTTCTTGAAAGGCACCCAATGTGCTAATTAAGGAAAATGCTTTGTTTTTAACACTTCCTACATCAACTGACATCAAAGTTAATTTTTAAGAAGTAAGTTCTTACCATATGTATGGAATTTCGGCCATTGCGACTTGAAGTTTAGCTTCTCGTGTAGTAGCATGTTGACGAAACAAATGAATGATGATAGTATATCTGTCAAAAACAGGTACTCCAAACGCACTTTGCAGTTCCCTAAAAAAATAATAAAAAGTTTAGGCAGACCAATCAGAGTTTTCCTCAATTTTCGCTTAGAGTACAGAATCGATAAATGGACAAACCACGTATAAAACATCATTAGCCTCTCGATTGAAAACAAAAATGAATATTTCTTTAAAAAAGTCACTGAAAATTTGAGGTACTCATTTTGGTGGTCAACATATTATTCTACACTTTCTTTATATCACGTACTACTAAGAAAAGGTATGGAACAATACTTATTTATTTGATGGGTAAATGTCATTATGTGCGAGTTAGTACGAGAACTGTGTAATATACGTTCTATCTTTTCCAGTTGTCATAATTTTTAGTAGTATGTCTATGTGACCAATGGCATTCGCTACGGCGCTGTATGATACGAATACTGACTTCAGCGATAGCAATCGCGTGGTATGCTACATTTGCGCTGAGTAATCTTTGAAAGCAGGAAGCGGACGAAGTGCAATAATTGAAGAAATTACCGAAAAAAATTGAATTGACGCCACTAAGATTGTGGAAGAAGAAGAGAGAGAAAAAAGAAGAAAAAGGAAGAAACAAGAAGAAAGAGGAAGATAAGAAGAAGAAAGATGAAAATAAAAAAGAGAGAAATTGATTTAATTTATTTTCGCCAAAAAGCAGTAAAAACTGTATGCGACGTACGAGGGAGAAGGAAATTTGCGCACTTTTTCTGGAGTTCTAGAGTCTCTTCCCCACCTTTAAACTACACATACATGAATGATAAATAAAAGTGCCGACAAAGCGAGTTTGGAGAACTAGTATGCATCGGCAAACAAAATTGCAATTCCGGCTCCACTCTTACCGCAACTAACAAAATCACAGCCAACAAAACGTGCGCCTAGTGAAGGTACTACATTTATGCCCAGAAGCAAACAAGGGGTCATCTCAGCATTTGCTCAATGGATCAAGGAAATTATACGAACATCTGATCGAGATGGGAGTCATTGACCCAGAAGCGGAAGTACATCACTTGTTACAGGCATATTTAGACCTTGTTAAAAATTCTGTAGAACAAATGTTAACTAATGTATATATCATTGTTAAAATAAATATTATTTTTAAAAAGAAGGAGAAGGAGAAGAAAAACAAAAAGACGACGATGAAGAAGAGGAAGGTTACTGCATATTGATGTTTATGTTTCTCTGTATATGAAAACGCAATACTTTTTATCCACTATTGTTTACCAAATTGCAAGCAACCTTTACAACACCGGACGTAGTGAAGAGCCATTTTATCCACAATGAACACAAGAAAACAACATATAAAAGCGATCAGATAAGAGTTTTTACTTAATTACTTTGTGTATTCAAGTTTTAAGTATAACTGAGTAAAACATGATGTGCTTTAAAAGGGTTTTATGTGGCTCCTGAAGGCATTGTTCATGTAGTAGAATTGATTGTGTATTAATTGATTATTTTCTGCACTTTGTATGATTTTGTAACATAATCCCAATGTAGTAAGTACAATTTCCTCTCAATATAATGTCAAATCACATTAGAAAAGTAATATTTGAAAAATATATACAGAGAATTCTCTAGATTTTATTAATATTTCCAAAGGATTTAGCCGAATAAGGGGTGAAAAGTTCCCCCAAACCAAATCGATAAACGTGATGCTTATACGAAAGAGAATGAAAACTACCGTAGATTCACAAAAATCAGCCTCCTAGGGCAATCTGTTGCAGAGATACAACAAGAAACGTGTTTTTCATGTTTTGTTTCTTTCTCAGTTTCTATTGCATGTATCAGTCTGAAAAAATTGGAGAGACGGGGAGAAGTAGATGAATTTTATGGTATTTTTGGCAACCAATTGTAACCCCAAAATCAAATACAAAAAATTAATAAATTTTTGAAATGGATTTTCAACGTGATAACGTTGAAGTACTGTCTCAGTTTTCTTCTAGAATGTGTCTTATAACATTTTATGACACATTTTTTCAGACTTTAAACAATGTGGACGATAGTGAAAAAAAATTAAAACCAATTTTATCAGTTCAAAAATTTGAAATTCACGCCAAAATGTGATAGGAAATTTTTTTACCCATGTTCAAACAATTTATGTTTAAATTATTGAAAAGGCTCACTGACAAAGTATGATGTACAACTTTTTGCCGACAAATGTTTATATTTATGTGGAAAGTATTTATATTAGCGAAATATCGTTTATATATTACTAAAAGCGTTTTTCCCAATCACATTTTGGCCCGTATTTCAAATTTTTGAACTGATAAAATTTGTTTAATTTTTTTTTCACTCGTCCACATTGTCTAAAAATATGAAAAAAAGATGTTATAGAATGTTGCAAGACACATTCTAGGGGGGAAAACTGAGACAGTACTCCAACGTTATCACGTCGAAAATCCATTTCAAAAATTTATTTTTTTATTTCTATTTTAATTTGGTGTTTGAATTGGTTGCCAAAAATACCTTAAAATTCAACTACTTTTCCCCACCTATCCAATTTTTTTTTAGCCAGATACATGCAATACAAGTTGAGGAAAGAAGTGAAAAACACGTTTATCGTATCTCTGCAACAGATTACCCTAGGAGGCTAATTTTTTGTGAATCTGTGGCATTTTTTATTCTCTTTCGTATGAACATCGCGATTATCGATTTGGTTTGGGGGCACTTTTCATCCCCTTATTCCGCTATACCCTTTGTTTGAAATGGAAAAAATCTCTTCTCTTTAATTATCTCCCGTATACTGTAAAGCACTAACAGTTGCGAGTTGCATCTTACCTATGTTGTGAGCTTGATAATGTTTTTGTACTAATAAAAACTGCGGTTATTCTTTCATTGGAACGAACATACTTTTTCAGCATTTCAAAATTTCCGGAACCAAAAAATGACTTCTTCTTAAAAGATTTCAATCCAATTATCATCTACAAAAAAGATTTACAATTCAATACACACATAACTTACAATGCCTCTTTTTAAAATTTTATACTATAAAGACAGAACAAAAACCAAGAGACACGGAAAATGAAGAAAAGGTAGTATTTGTTTAAGGTGTGTTTCATCACACGATTCATCATTTTAAAATCATAAAAAACTCAAATTAGAGAAACATTAAGTCTACATTACCTTATCTGCAACTATCCATCCATGTAAAGACTGCACCAATGCAACTGCTTCCTCCAATTGAAGTTCTGGAGTTGTAGTCAACTTCTTGTTAGTTCCCCATTTCACGTGAGGTTGTATTACAAAAACAGAATGCTTGTCAGCCACAGGTAGCAATTCCCTGCTCCACTTTTCAAATACATTTTCTTCACTTGAATCTATAGTATTTAAGTATTCATCATCTAGTTCAGAATCATCATCTTTTTTCCACAGGGAAAAACTGGATTTTGAAAACACTCTTTTCAAAGTCAAGATATTAACGAAAGGAAGTCGCAAATCTATACGGCACATGTAACGTGGATTATTGTGTTGTGAGAGAGGGATAAAATAAAAATTCTTTGAGGAAATAAGTACAGTTCTTTTAAGGAAAAAATTGGTAGACGTGTAGAAATTTCTGCTATTTGGATTATTTACTATATATAAAGCAAGAGGTACCGTTCGACAAGTACTGTAAACCTGTCTTGATGCCATTGTGTCCTTCCAATGAGAGTTTCTTGTTCCTTAAAACTTCATGTAATGTTATTTTAAACGAATAAAAGTTTTTAGTTTTGCTCAGGAGAGTGCTCGGAAAGATAAGTAACTTTATCTTCAGCTGCCATCCAGCCTGCTTGACAATTCTTAGTGGCTCGAGATGTCAGAAAATACGCAAGTCCGGTGGAGACCACAGTAGACACTAAAATAAATTGCTTATCGTTATATGGTAGATACCTTCTAAAGCCTTTTTGTGCAAAGTACGTCGATGAAAAAGCTGAAAAATAAAACAGAACAGTGTAGTTAACAAGAATACTTGCAACAAATTCACTGCAGAACAAACACATAAAGTACATCATAGTTGGGGGAGAAATTTCTAATTCATTTTAATCCAGAAAATTATTTGGAAACATAGTTCACTTTTTGCATGAATACCATCAGTCAAGAAGAATGTACACAACAAATGCAACATGACGTCGATTTTAAAACTGTGAGAGCTATATAAGAATTAGCTCATGTAGATGAAGTTCCTCACTCAATAAAGATGAAATATCTAGTTCGAAAGGTAAAAACGCACTTGAAATTTTAAGAATAAATTTCAATACATGGTACATTTAGTCTTCCATATATATATATATATATATATATATATATATATATATATATATATATATATATATATATATATATATATACAGTAGTGTGCAAATTAATGTGAACACGTCTTGATTTCAACTTATTTTAATAATCCTACAGTATTTGCAGAATATTATACAACTAGTACGAAATATGTCCACCCCTGGCTTCAATAACTAGTTTTACACGTTTTGGCATAGAATGAACCAGTTTTTGACACATCATTTTCACTTCTTTGTCTTTGAACCATACACTGATTAACGAAGAAAACATGGTTTCTTTGTTTGTGCAGTTCATTTTGCGCATTCTTCCTTTAAGGATAGCCCATAAATTCTCTATGGGATTGAGGTCTGGTGAATTTCCTGGCCAGTCTAAAAGCTTAACATTATGTTCTTGGAAAAATTCAGTGACTCTCCGCGATCTATGACAGGGAGCATGATCTTGTTGAAAAATGCCATTTCCTCCCGGCCACTTGTCATTGACAGTTCTAATCACTCGTCTTCTAACAATCTCAATGTACTTATCGGAATTCATCATTCCATCAACTGGAACAAGTGGCCCTGGCCCATGAATAGAAAAACAACCCCAAAACATTTTCTTAATGGGGTATTTCACACTTTGGTCAATGTGATTAGGAGAAAGTTTCTCATTGCGTGATTTCCTCACGTAGCGTGACCGTTGACCCTGTACAATAAAGTGCGTTTCATCTGAGAATAAGACATTCTCCCAATCTTCTTCATTCCATTTCTCATATTTTTTGGCCCAAGATAATCTTTTCTTCATCATTGGGATGGTCAAAAGCTGTTTCTTCTGAGGTCGAACAGCCCTTCGCCCAGCTTCCAAAAGTCTTCGTCAAACAGTAGAGTCGTGAATATGAACACCCGATCGTGCTAAGTCTGTTTGTAGATCAAAACTTGTCATCCTAGGGTCTTTCTTTGATTTTCTGAGCAAAATTGAGTCATCCCTGTGAGTTGTTTTCCGTTTTCTTCCACACTTTCCTTTTCGCTGAGGTGAAACACTACCAGTATCTTTAAACTGTTTAATAATTTTGTTGACCCCTCCCAAACTCACGTCACATTCTTTAGCAATGTCTCTTTGTGTCATATTAGTATGTTTATATAGTGTGGCTATCTTACTTCTTTTCTTTGGAGTGAGATCCATAGCTTGCGTTTAACAAATAATGATCTATCACTTCTTCACAAGATTAAAACTTCACAGAAACGAGCAATAACACTTTTGTAAACACAAACAACAATGCAACTAAGATAAATAAACAGTTGAGATATGCTTTCAGGCAATAATTGACGGTAAATCAGGGTTGCCAAGCTCAGCAATTCAAATTATTTGAAAATTACGTCTTGTTCACATTAATTTGCACACTACTGTGTATATATATATATATATATATATATATATATATATATATATATATATATATATGTTGTATCGGCGCAGCAGAGGGCGCCACCGCGCACAGACCACACCGCGAGCCAGCGAGTCTTCTCTGTGTGTTTTGGTTCATCAGTGTTTTGCTGTATGCTGCTTGTCGCGTCACGTGTGTTTGTAACGCTCGCCCTTTTTATCTTGTAATACATTTTGGCAATAAACCAGTATTCGATTACATTTGGCGTGATCATTTAATACTACATGGTGGCAGCGGTAAATTCCAACTAGTTCGCAACTACAAAAAGGAAGTCAAAATGCCAAACGACAACGTGCAACCGGCAACAGCAGCGGCGGCGTCGTCATATAACATCGCAGCGCCGGATGCTTTCGACTTCAATTCACCAGGTGATTGGCCAAAGTGGAAAAAACGCTTCGAGAGGTTTAAACTTGCTTCTAAACTAAATGCTTTAACTGAAGAGGAACAGGTAAACACTCTCATTTATCTTATGGGCGAAAAAGCTGACGAGGTTATGGTAACATTTGGTCTCAACAATGACGAGGAAAAAAACTATGCAACAGTGATGCAAAAACTCGACAACTATTTCGCGCCAAAAACCAATGTAATTTATGAAAGAGCTCGCTTTCACACTCGTGTACAAAATCCGGGCGAAACGACCACCGATTTTATTACGGCACTACATAACCTCGCAAAGAATTGTAACTATGGTCAATTGAAAGACGAATTCATTCGAGATAGAATTGTTGTAGGTGTCGCGGACAAAAATCTGAGCGAGAAAATGCAGTTGGACGACACATTGACGCTCGATAAAGCTGTAAAAATAATAACTCAGTCAGAAGAGGTTAGGAAGCAGGTAGGGCAACTAAATCAACCGAGCATCAACTATGTTTCAAAACAATGTAACCGTCCTGACAAGAAAAACGCGGTTAAGGGAAAAGGTTCGATTAACAAAACAAATCCTACGCGACCTAACCAAACTACGAACCAGTCGAACACGTGTCAATGGTGCGGTGGGGAGAAACACGATCGCACTTCATGTCCGGCTAAAAATTCTTCGTGTTACAAGTGCAATAATAAAGGGCATTTTTCGAGAGTTTGCAGATCGAAAAAGAAGATTTGCACGGTGAATGAAGAAAATCTGGACCTGGATTCACTTCAACTAGGATCTGTTGACTCTGAGGCTACATCCGAGGACATCGATTGGACGGCGATGATCAACGTAGATGGCAAAAACTACAGATTCAAAATCGACACAGGAAGCGACGTCACTGCTCTTCCATCCCAGTTCGCCGGAAAAGGACTAACCAAAACAAAAAAACGACTCACCGGACCAGACACTACCGTGTTGAATATATACGGGACTAAGGAGGCCAAACTAACCTATAAAAGTAAGACAACTCAGCAAACCGTCTACTACATCGACAATCTGAATCAACCAATCCTGGGGAAGGTGGATGCAGTCGAACTAGGTCTCGTAAAAAGAATCAACGCAGTCTCCAACCGATCCGGCATGACGCTGCAGGACGTGAAACAGAAATTTCCGGATCTATTTAATGGTATTGGTAAAATTCCAGGAGTAACCAAACTAACCATTAAACCAGACGTGAAACCCGTGGCCGTGACGTCACCAAGAAGAATCGCTATTCCGTTGATGGACAAGGTGAAAGCTACCCTGGAAAACATGGAGAAGCAGGGAATCATTTCACCGGTAAACGTAGCGACGGAGTGGTGCTCACCAATGGTCGTCACATTCAAGAAAGACAGCTCCCCGAGGATTTGCGTCGACCTCCGAGAACTGAACCGAGCCGTTCAACGAGAGTACCATCCTATTCCCGATGTCCACTACATTCTAAACTTCATAAAAGACGCGAAACACTTCTCGAAACTAGACGCAGCTTCTGGGTTCTACCAAATCGTGCTGGACGACGATTCTCGCTTATACACGACGTTCATCACACCTTTTGGGAGATTCTGCTTCAATCGGCTGCCATTCGGAATCACGTGCGCACCAGAGCGCTTCCAGAAGAAGATCCAGGAAATTCTACAGGACTGCGACGGCATCGTGTGTCTGATGGACGATATTTTGATCTACGGTAACAATCAAGAGGAACACGATAGACGACTCATAAAAGTTCTGACTAAACTACAAGACGCAGGACTGACGCTCAACGAGAAGAAACTGGTTATCAATGTTCGCTCTATCGAATTCTTGGGACATCTGGTTGAAGAAGAAGGTATTAGAATTCACCCGGACAAAATCAAGGCAATAACTGACATGGAGCGCCCTAAAGACAAACAAGGCTTGAAGAGACTATTTGGTATGATCAACTTTTTGGCAAAAGCCATACCAAATAAGGCTACTGTTTTAGAACCCCTTCAGTCATTGTTGAAAGAAGACCGAGCATTTATCTGGGAAGAACCTCAAGAAAAAGCTTTTTCCAAAATTAAAGAAATGCTGACTTCAGCCCCGATACTTGCCAGGTTCGACCAGAAGAAGAAAACCATAGTCACAGCAGATGCATCGTCTTTCGGAATCGGAGGGGCATTACTGCAGGTGCAGCAGGATGGCACTGTCAAACCTGTGGCTTACTATTCCCGGCTACTCTCAGAAACGGAAAGACGGTACGCACAAATCGAGAAAGAAGGCCTAGCGGTTACATGCGTCTGCGAGAAATTCTCCGACTACATCACAGGCATTGAAATCGAAATCGAAACGGATCACAAGCCTTTGATCCCTATATTCACAACCAAGTCACTAAACGACTTGTCTCCAAGGCTGCAAAGGTATCGTATCCGCCTAATGCGTTTTGACTATACTATTTTACATGTTCCAGGCAAACAGTTGGTTACGGCAGACACATTGTCCAGGCAGCCAATTTCGCAGATAGAGTCAGAAGAATTCCTGGAAGAAGTTGAGAACCACGTGATCGCCACAATTGCAGCTCTTCCAGTAACTTCAGATAAGCTCTCGCAGATCATCAGTAATCAAGAAAAGGATCCGGAATTAGCAGCTGTACGAGTCTACATTTGCAATGGCTGGCCTGCCAAAGAAAATTTATTCGACAATCTGAAAACGTTCTGGGAGAAACGAGCTGAAATTACGTGTCAACGCAATGTACTCATGTACGAAGGAAGGATCATAATCCCACGAGCGATGTACCAGGAAATGTTGGATAAAATTCACGAAGGACATCTGGGTGTCACTAAATGCAGAGCCCGTGCTAGAGAAGTCATTTGGTGGCCAGGGATGTCGACACAAATCCAGGAAACTGTCGAAAAGTGTGAAATCTGCGCTCAACATAGAATCAATCGTCACGAACCGCTAATACACGTTGAAGCGGCCAACCGTCCATGGCAGAAAGTCGGTATGGATTTGTTCAAGGTCAACAACGCCTGGTATCTATTGATCATCGATAGATACTCACGGTACCCCGAAGTCATGAAAATCGAGAATATGAAGATGGAAACTGTTATCGAGAAAATGTCGGAAATATTTTCTAGACATGGCATTCCGGAGGAAATATTCACCGACAACGGAACTCAGTTCAACCCACTACACGAGTCTAAAACCTTCAAGAATTTTCAAGGATCTTACGGATTTCGCCTGATTACCAGAAGCCCGGGATATCCACAGTCTAATGGCCTTGCCGAAGCAGGAGTTAAGATAGTGAAGAACATCTTCTTGAAACAAAAGGACCCCTACAAAGGTCTTCTTGTTTACCGAAATACGCCACTGGATAACGGATATTCACCCGCACAACTTTCCATGGGTCGAAGACTGAGAGACATATTACCAACTACAGCTGAAAATCTTCAGCCGACGTTAGTGAACAAGGAAACGGTCGGCGAAAAAGAAGCACACCGCAGGGAAAGGATTGAAAGAAACTACAACGCATCCAAGGGGGCGAGAAATCTTCCAGAACTAGTCCCCGGAACCCGAGTGTATATTAAAGATGCCAAGAAGTTTGGTACGGTCGTCCAGAAAGCCGATCAACCACGATCATATATCATCCAAACAGATACTAACAAACTCAGACGCAATAGGTTTACTGTATTTCCAACAAAAAAAGAGGGAGAAGAGACAACGTGTTTGGATACGCCCCAGAATCCAGAAGAGAATTCAGCTGAGCAAGCCGCGGAAAATTCAACACCTCAAGATAACAAACCGATTGCCAGTACATCTTCAGAAGGATACAGAACACGTGCTGGTCGAATTTCCAAACCTCCTCAACGACTCGATTGTTAGCTTGAAAAAGGGAGATGTATCGGCGCTAGCAGAGGGCGCCACCGCGCACAGACCACACCGCGAGCCAGCGAGTCTTCTCTGTGTGTTTTGGTTCATCAGTGTTTTGCTGTATGCTGCTTGTCGCGTCACGTGTGTTTGTAACGCTCGCCCTTTTTATCTTGTAATACATTTTGGCAATAAACCAGTATTCGATTACATTTGGCGTGATCATTTAATACTACAATATAAATATGTGTATATATATATATATATATATATATATATATATATATATATATATATATATATATATACTAACACACCCACCTACTACCTTCCAGCACATGGTGAGAGCGTGATAGTATGAATGCTCGTGAAGCGAGCTTAAAATTTTCAGGAAGCAGGATCTTTTGGGTATGAGAAAGGTCTGAACCCTTGGCACAATGAATCAGATAAAATACGAATAGGATGAGCATATATTCAATGAAAAATTACAGTGGCACAATTATATAATAGGATTATGCACTTTAAATAGTTGGTCACTGAAAAAAACAGAAAACAAGGCAAAACAAAAAAAATTGGCGTCACCTCGACTGCCTGAACACACTTTCACCAACTACAATTCACAATTTGCTCATTCCTCTTTCTGAATTTTCATCTACCACATTATTTTACTCTTTCTACTCTCTAGTTTTTCCGTGCACGGCTTTTACAATGAGTTTTACACTTGTTTTAAGGTATCTCGTTCACAAGTGCTAACCTTGGGCTTCGCACTCACAACACTGAACTTTAAAGAGAAAAAACAATAAGACGTAACATACACGTTACTTAAATCTGGGTGGATCATTGTGAATTGTAATTGGTGAATGTGTGTTCAGGCAGTCGAGGTGACGCCAATTTTTTGTTTTGCCTTGTTTTCTGTTTTTTTTTCAGTGACCAACTGTTTAAAGTGCATAATCCTATTATATAATTGTGCCACTGTCATTTTCTGTCCAATATTCCAGTAATATAATACAATTGCACAAAAAGTTTTGCAATATTTAATTGGCTGTAATTCTTTATTTTAAACTGTGCAATACGTTCAATTCAATTATCATATATATCTTTTCTTGCTACGTTGCCCAAAAATCTCTTATAAGTTGATACTTTCTTTGAATTTCTCAAAGTGTTCTCAGTATCTGTTTAAAAATACTGTAAGTTTGCCAACTGATTTTCTGTCACTAGTCTAAGAAAAATTAAATCGACCATAGATTACGTTTGCCATATTAATTTGGGAGGTGTGAAATACAATAATTGATAATTGACTTTCACCTGCTTCCAAGGTGATAAATATCATTTCAAATATTTTTTGTTTTCACATTTTATTATTTTTGTAACCACAACAA
Organism: Teleogryllus occipitalis; assembly: GCA_011170035.1. NCBI lineage: Eukaryota > Metazoa > Arthropoda > Insecta > Orthoptera > Gryllidae > Teleogryllus > Teleogryllus occipitalis. The sequence goes on along the minus strand of BLKR01001879.1, from coordinate 113,174 downwards.
AATTCATTCGATTTTAATTTATTCCATTGCATTTTGATTATGACATAATCTACTTTGGGGGCGAGTGAAAATGATGGTCGATCGGAAATGTTATTGGCTATCAGAAAATGAAGGCAAATTTCCCTATCAATACTCTATATCAACATTAAGAATATTCCATACTTAACAAAAAGTCAACACAAGAAAAATCGTAAAATATTTAGAGAATTTTGTAATACTTCTCATAATTCTGCTCAATTTCGACAACAGATGTTAACAAATTGCGCGGGTGAATGCGCGGATCTTCTGCAGCCATTCCACTACCCTCCCCGCAGTTCGTGTCGGGTGAACAGTGCGGTAGGGCGTGTTTGATTTGTTGTGCTGCTGAACACAATAAATAGTCGCTTTCTGTCGCTTATTTAGATAGTTTTGGAGCGAACATTTTGTTTATTGTGTAGTAATGTGAAATTTGATTTTTTTTTTTTTTTTTTTTTTTTTTTTGTGAAGAAAGCGCCTTTGCTGACTACGAAAGTGGATGATAGATTTGGTGCACGATTCTCACCAAGACTTGTGCTCCAGGTTAGTAACTTGAAATTCGATAATTATGTGTGATATTCTGTGTTAGTATATGTAAAATATTTTCTAACGAGAATTGTGAGTTTTATTTCCTATCTGATATTGTTAATTCTGCATCGACTGACTTCGTGAACATACTTGTACAATTGAAGAATTGATCCAAATTCACGAAACTTGGATGTATTTTCACAACCTGGCAAGTTTCGAGTTCTTTGGTTTAGAACTTCGGGATTTATATGCGAGTGTAGTACACACTATGCATGTTTCTCCGCCTGATTAAACGAGTGGATAGGTATTATACGCGCACGTTTTCTTGAGCCCCGGAGTACCTACCCCCACTCCTGTGCCAACATTAGTTAAATTAAGAATAAATGATAGCAACGAGCATTGTGGACAAAATCTGATAACCAGAAATGTTTGCTCCCTTGTAATAGAAACTATATTGCATCGAAAAACGAACTACAAATTTGCTATAAAATTACGCCATTCAAAAAATGCTGCCATTTTTTCATGAGATTAATAATTCATCTTAAGCGTACTTGAGTGATATATTTATTTTTCCTTTACTTTAGCAAGTGTGGAAAATCTCTGCACCTCAACATTTCGATAGGACTATTGAAAAATATTACTACCTCTGCGCGAAGTTTGTGAACCACGTATACGGGCAGTATGTTTTAGGTTCAAATTTTCTTCCTCGACTAGTTTTAATGGTTAAAATATTACAGATATTTGAAAGTCGCCATATTGCGAAATGTGTGGTCACGCCGCGGCGTGACCAAATAAGAAATTGGTTTAGCGAATTCTTATAGTATTTATATTTATATATTAATTATTATAACAAATAACATTGTAGAAAGTTATACAAATGCATAAAGTTGTATTCTGCTAATTATTTGTTATTTTTTCACTCAGTATAATTATTAATTCAATTACTCATTGTTTTATTGCATATGCTATTTCAAACTCTGACAGTTTTGTAGGAAAATGTAAAGATATATATTATATATTTAAAACACATGTTTAAGTACTTCGTACAAATGCGTGTGCAAAATTTCATAAAACTCTAACCAGTAGTTTTCGAGATATTAATTTTGGCCAACCAGATGTGCCAAACGAAACACCGTGCGCCGGTGCGATGTGCCCCATCGCACCACTCCAATCGTCCCTCGAGAAGCAATGACCTTGGGGCCTCGTGGCGGGTTTCAAGGAGAGAAACTGACGCGTCCCTCCCAGATAAATATTTTTTTAATAACACTTCTGCTGGTTTTGATTGAATGCTAGTGCACATGTAATTAAATTCAAATCCCTGTAAACTGAACTTCAGCTCCAGTGCCGGGTTTAGGTGTTGCGGGGCCACCAAGTACAATATTGTGATGCCGCCCCTCGCCCCATAAAAATAGCTCCATCTTTACTAAACACGTACTTTCTGTACAAATAAAAATTAAAAATGATTTTTATATAAAATTTTACATATTTTATATTTATTACAATAAATACATTTCATTTTACTAAATTTGTTATACATCTATTTCCGAAGACCCGGGCCACTTATGGTTCCCCCCCATCAAGCAACTGCTTGTTTTGCTTGTAGATAAACCAGGCCCTGTTTAGCTCTTATATTGTTTTAGGTTGCATCACGAATACTGGTAGGAGTTTACGGCGAGAGTAGATAAAATATTCGCTCCTATGTAACTACATTGGGAATAAGGGGCCGTCAATGAATTAGGTAACGCAAGAGGGGAGGCAACGTAACGCTGATTTACTTTGGGGTAGGGATGTTAGTTCAGTGTTACGTGTTATGTTTGTTTATTTCTTTCTTTTATTTTTCAATATTTATAGAAATAATTCCTTATATTCAGTCTTAAACTCGACAGCAAAATAAATGTGTATTAAATACAAAGCTTTGATGTAGACATTGTTACAATACTGAATGCTTCTTTGTATTTTTTTAAGGAGGGTGTATAATTTGCTCTACAGTGTAGAATTTGAATTGATTTATTTTGTCAAGGAACAGTAAAAACTGAAAGTGACGTATTGGGAAAAAGTACAATCTGCCTACATTTTCTTGAGCTCTAGACTCTCTTCCCTATTTTTTAACATAAATAGTTGAATAATGAATAAAAGTTCCGACAAAGCGAGATTAATAACATTTGAAAATATACATTTTGGCTCCCAAGTTATATAAAATTTATTTGCATCGATAAACGAACTACAGATTTGGGTTGTTAGTATTTCTAAGAAAATTGTAACCGATATTCCCAGCTCAACTCCTGCCACAACTAGCAAAAGGAGAGTTCAACGGAAGTGCGATTAGTGAATCTACATTTATGTCCAGAAGCAACAAAAGGGGCCATCTCAGCATTCGCTCAATGGACCAGGAAAACTGATCGAAAACCTGATCGAGATGGGGTCATTGACCCAGAAGTTGAAGAACATTTCTTGTTACAGGTATAGTATTACGTATTTTTGAAAATTATATAATACAAATGTAAAGTAATGCATTATATATCATTGTAAAACTAAATATTATTTTCCTTATTGATGGTCAGTATATTCTCTAATTGTACAAAAATAGTTTTACCGCAAATAAGGTTTTACTTTGAAGTAAAATTTGTGAATCAATTTTAATTGATCAACACATTGCCATCAGGCAAAATGAAAATATGTTCCCACCGTTAAGTAAGTCAGTTTTGACAAAAACTATAGATTCGAAAATAGGCAAGGCAATGGTAAGATTCCAAGCCTAATGAAGAGAAGAGAGCTTGCAGGAATCACATGGACGGCTTTTGCTTATTATTCGAATATTTTTCTGCAATCTAAAAGTCATAGAACTACAGGATGAGCTTTTCCAAAATATTATGCCATATCTTAGGAGGGAATGTACATTTGCATAATACACACAACGAGCTGCATGAAGACTGTCGGGACGGGACGGCAACTACCCGTTTTGGCAGAAATGTTTTCGCCTATACGTCCTCTTTCCTGCCCCGTCAGTAGTGTTAAGTTTATTCAGCACTGCAATGGACGAATTGTCATGCCCCACATCCTTTAGTGATGAACTCCAAAATCTCTTCAATCTATGCGTGGAGTAAAATTACCTCATGTTTGTTGCATTTAACATGAATATTTAGATGCGTTTTTAAACAAATTTTTAAAATCAAAGTGCAATTTCTCACATCTCCGTGAAACTGTCTTTCTTTAGAGACCTCATTTATAAAGATCGGTTGTCTTTGAGAACTGCAAAAAATACATCTACTACTGAAATAATATAGGAGACGATTTGATTCATTTCTTTTAGCAAGTCCCTTTCTATATTGCCTAACAAAAATAAAGACATACAATAACTCGCCACGTAGTTCGCACATGAAAATAGTTTGTTTCTTTCTTAGGTTCATGTTGATTTTCACTTATATCCGAGTATGCATAATACGACTTTCATGAAATTAACAAAAAAAAACACTTCCGGTATTGCCTTTTGTTTTACTGCACGTTGCGAACAGATAAAAGGACTTTCGATTTCTTCACATAACATGGAATCAAAACTCCAATCAACACTGACCAATTCAAATATATATTCGCTGCATCTCCCTTCTCGCCTATTTAGTAGGATGTGAAACCAAGTATTGGTAGAATGAAATTACAACAAACAAGACATATGAAAAATTAAAGTCATTATTACTGGTGATCAAGGGCACCGACTTCAATCGACACAATAAAAATGACCATTTAAAAAAATTAATACAGAGGAAGTTAATACACAATATACAAATGAATATACAATATCATACAATACCCTTTTCCAGAATAGTCACAACACAGTAAATGTGAAATGCCTTAATCACTGTAGTTTCCCATCACCATGAATGCAGATCACAGCTTCATTGAAAAATTTGATATTGTTATGCATCCTAATGTGGACATGAATTTCAGATTCGTCACTGAACTCGTTCTTATCCCGTTTAATGTTTTAATAATGTATCGTTTTTTCGACAGTTCATGTAACGATTCCGAGAAAGTTGTAATAAAGAAACTCTACGGCTCGTAATGATCTTTAGACACGTTGGCTACCGATTTCCTTCGCTGTTAGAAACGTCTGCCGACCTCGTCTGGCTCGTAGCCGAACGCCCTTCCTCTGCACTTATCGGCGCGTCCCGATCGGCCTCCTCCACAGTCCAGCCATGAGAGAGCACTCTCGCGTAAGCCGTTGCCACCGGGGTCGACTGGGTGTTTCGCTAATCCAGCAAGCCGCCAACCATGGGCGCTACGTCCATCCTCCGTTCCTTGCCTCGTTGCAAGCTCTCCACCACTCGTCACTCACGCGTCATATCGCTCCGCATACCGGCTGGCCACTAGACGCGACGCGTACCCTCGCACCTCGCTGCCTTACGTTCACCTAACCGTCTTTCTACTACCCTCGCTTCCTCCCCTCCACGTCGCGACAGCCCCGGCTGATAACGCTGCTTGGGGTCATCACAGAACAACACTTCCTCTCGGCGCGCGGTTTTCCAACACGCGGCCCGACATTCCTTTTTCTGTGCTTTTCCCATTCAAGCCTTTGGGCGCATAGGTACGCGGTTCACACGCGGGAATCTTCTCGCTCTGAGCAGCGAGGAGTGGGGTGGGCTGGCAAGAGACATGCGAAGGGAAACAAAACGTCTCTTCATGCGATTATGTCCAGTACGCTTGAAAAACAAAACTATGATACTGAAGATCTGGAGGAAAGTTATGTCTGATCTATCCATTTATTAACAACAACGTAACAGTATTATTATTATTATTATTATTATTATTATTATTATTATTATTATTATTATTATTATTATTATTATTATTATTATTGGCAAAAGAGCTTTCTCTTTCTTTTAACAAAAATAGCCGCATTCTCTCACCACGAAATCTAAGGGAAACGAATGCCGCGGGGGTCACTAAAAGTGAAAGAATTGCCGAAGGTATTTCTCGCGTTGCCAAAACAAGAGCAGGTGCTCCCAGAAATGGGTTGAAAGATAAAATAAACACTCACTATGTTCTTTACTTTATGGGGAACACAGTTTGTATATGGGTTTCGCATAGAAACGTGTTATTTTACATCTCGCTCCCAAAATTCGTATACATTTTCTCAGGTTTTGCGCCGAGCTTATTCTGACAAAGTGAGAAACGGCCCGTGATACGAATTATAATTGTGAGAGATCGACTGCGAGTTGCCATGCGACTGAATGTCTGCGAATATTATTATTACGCCGCAGTTCTATCTTATAAATCTATATGTGTACATGTACGACTCAAGTGAACCTGAAGAAACCTCGCAAAGTTTGAACTGACAGAAATTGGTCAAAACGGAACGAAAAGTCGAAGTTCAAGGGGCGACGGAGATGGCGTGCTCGCGACAAGGTATTCAGTCAATCTTACAACTGAAATGTCGGGAGAATTATCGGAGCTGGAAATATGCCATGTAAGCATACATCGAACATGAGTATATGTGAGGGCGCATCGATGGCACAGACGTCGCCGATGCTCGAAAAATGGCGAAAGAAAATCAAAATTTATTCTGTGTGGATCCGGTGAACTATTCACATAAACAGTCAGCAACAACTTCAGAGGAAGTATGGGATGATCCGAAAGCAGCTTTCGCGGACTCTGGTCTGATGAGAAAAGTAAGTTTGCTTCGAACATTAGTTACCTGTCAGTTCGAAATGTACAATGAAATTGAGTTGACGGTGCACAAACTCAAAAGACTTCCCGATTAGATCTACACCTTCATGCCTGGTAGTCTTGCAGACGAGTACAGACTAATGATCATGGACACCGAGAGTTCTAGTGCGGCGATAACTGCGGATTCAGTCAAGACAAAACAGTCTCAGAATGTCAAGAAAGAAAACTAATGGGAAAATGAATTTCTCATTCTGCATTAAACGCTCGTGAGACGCAAAAAGGGTCCTCGTTGTTAAAAATACAACAAATTGGGGCAATTGGCAAAGTTTGCAAAGCACAAAAAAGCATGACGAAAGACGGAAGCTAGAAAATACAACAATTCGAAAAATGAAAAGGCATTTGTCGCTTGGCTAGCTTCTTCAAAGACGTCAAAAACTTCGATGAAAGATTGGTATATAGACTTTTGTTCATCAGTTCATATTACCAATGAAAAGACGAGTTTGCAGAATTGTTATAACTGTCCAAATATGGATATAAACGTGGCCAATCAAGATACTCTTCGACCAAAGGCGATTGGCAATGTTAAAATACCTATAATCACCAAGAACGGTAATGAACAAGTGACAGAGGAAGTCATGAACGCTCCTGGAAGTGTTTTGCGGACAGGCAGCAAGGTTGTGAGGAAGGGATTTTCGGATGTATTCATACTGCCGAGTAGTTTCAGTAGCGACAATGAAGGGGAACGATTCGCCAGACTGACAGAAGGTGGATCTCTAAATTAAATGTGCACAAGAAAAATACGTACTTAGCAAGGGACTTAAGCGCGAACTATGGCATCGGCGACATGGACACAAACTGCAAAAATGTGGCCGAGCTGAGTAAAAGCTCAGAAACGAATCTTAGAAAGAAAAAGCGAATCTTATATTCAGGATAAGCAACACAAACAGCCGTTCCAAAGGAGCAAAATTAAGATCAATGGGATCCTGGATCAGATATATTCATACGTGCGCGGCCAAATGGAAAATGTATCCATTGGTAGATGCAGGAATTTCCTGATATTCGTAGATTACTTCAGTAGGAAAACTATGTTTTTCTTTAGAGAGAAGAACAGGTAATGAAGACTTTCGTCGAATTTAAAACTCTCATCGAAATCCAAACCGGTCGGAAAATTAAGACACTCAGAACCGACAACGTTCGCGAATATCTAGGCAACGAGATGGATAGATATCTGAAAGACCCCAGGATAAAATAGGTCTACGAACAAGTACACTCCCCAGCAAAACAGTGTAGCTGAAAAAGAAATGCGGACATCATCGAGCGAGCACGAAGTCTGCTCTTCGATGCACGGCTCCCAAAGAAGTATTGGGCTGAAGCGGTGTCTACTGCTGTGTATTTGGGAAATAGGTCACCAAATTCTAGCATCGGGGGAAAATGCTAAAGAAGCAATGGACGGGATCGACTCCGAGTTTGGCAAACTTGGGGCCTTCGGATGCACTGCATGCGCTCACGTGCCAAAGGAGATACGTCGGAAGCTCAGCCCCAAAGGCGAGATGCTTTTATTTGTCGGCTACTGCGAGAATTCAAAAAGGTACCGCCTTGTGGGCACAGAAACTGGAAAAATTATTAGCAGCCGCGATTTAATTTTCCTAGAAAGTAGACAGTGTAAAGGTACAGAGAAACCATGCAGTTCTGTCACCCATTGAAGATCATGATGCGGAAGAGAAAGAGGATCCTGAACCAGAACGCGAGGAAGCCATAAGCGAGCACGAAGAAGTTGATCAACTGAAGAAGAAAGGCAACGAAGAAACTGATTCGAAATCGATCGATTGTCAGATCGACTTCACAGAAAATGCAGATGTCAAACGAGATGTGAAAATCTCGGAACCGGTGAAACTTCGTCGACCAACACAAACAGCGAAGCCAGTTAATAGGGACGACTACACCACATATCTGATTGTGGACAATGATTTTGTAGATCCAGAAACCGTTGAAGATGCCCTACATTCATCAGATGGAGGCAAATGGAAAAAGGCTATGTACGAAGAGTACGATTCTCTCGCCTCCAACGAAACCTGGATTCCGGCAGAATTAAAAAAACGAAAAAAGCCACTTCATACAAAGTGGGTGTTCAAGATCAAACGAGATTCGACTGGGAAAATACGTTACAAAGCAAGGTCTGTAATTAGAGGATTCAGGCAAATTGAATGTACCGACTACAGTGAGAGTTATTCTCCGGTAGTGCGATACACATCCATACGATTTCTATGTGCATTAACGTCGAGGTATGACCTTGGCATAGACAAAAGAGATGTGGCAGTTACTTACCTGCATGGGAATATTGAAGAGAAAATATACGTGAAACCATCGAAGGAATTCTGAAATCTCGAGAATGAAGACCAACTGTGACGACTCCGTCAGTCAATGTACGGGTTGAAGCAAAGTGGTCGAGCATGGAACTTGAAGCTCCATGACCTATTGAAGGTAGGATTCAGTAGATCGGAAGCACACCCGTGCGTTTATTTCAAGAGGACGAAGACGGGACTCGTGATTATCGCTGTGTATGTCGACGATTTGTTAATTGTGCCCAATGTTAGAAAGGAGAAAAAATTATTGAAGAAAAAGCTCTCGGTAACTTTTAAAATGAAAGACCTTGTCGAGGCGAAAGATCTCAATATGAAGGTTTACAGAGATAGTGAATCAGGCAAAATTTGGATTGATCAGAGCACCTACGTGCAGATATGTGGTATGAACAACAGCAATCTTCTTTCAACTCCTTTCGATTCAAATTCCAAGCTATCCAAGGACATGCAGACGGATCCTCGAGAGGAGAGACTTTCCGTACCGTCAAGCAGTGGGCAGCTTGCTCTATACCAGTGAGGCTACGAGACCAGACTCATCGTTTGCTGTCAGATGCATGAGTCGCTTCATTCGGAATCCAGGGAAGCAACATTGGATGGCTGGGAAAATAATTTTGCGTTACCTGAAAGCACGATGAACGCAAAAATTGAATTGCCCAGAAATCCAACGACCAGAGAGAATGGATGTTTCGGTTACTACGATGCTGACTGGGCTAACATTTCGGACGACCGTCATTCGATTTTCAGGGTGGTCCCATTGTATGACAAACTATCCACCACAGAGGCTGAGTACATGGCTCTTTCAGCTGCCTGCCAGGAAACAATGTAGCTGCGCACTTTAGCTCTTGATTTAGAGCCTTCCTTGGTATCGTCCCCAATTGTCATTTACAATGACAATAAGGGGACAATAGATTTGAGATGGAGCCGAGGATGCAGGCCACGTACAAAGCATATAGATACTCGACACCACTTAATCAGGAAAAAAGTAACACTTTCTTGGCAATACCAAGATCCAGTACTCTACGACAGAAGAAATTACAGCCGACACCTTAACGAAAGGTTTATTCGCACCTTAATTTAAACTTTAATTAACTTAAATAGTGTATTCAAAACTTGAGCGTCGTATTTCTGTAGATTCAATTGTTCGTAAATGTGAGGGTGTTACAATATTGTCTAAACATTAAATATCACTTTGATTGCATTATCACTCTGCTTAAAGAAACAAATAAAAATTTAGTATATAACTACTTTTTTCTTTTGTATTTTATGTTCTTTGATTTTTGGTCAATACACTTGGTATATCAGTTTCACATATGAACATGTCGTTTTATTTATCATTCCCAAAATTTGTAACAATTTTCATGCCATCAAAAAATGCCACACTGAAAACTTCAAAAGACATTTTTAATAAAAAAAGGTTCATAAGTAATATTTATTTATTTTTAAATAACCGTGAATTACTTTATAACAATTAATACACTGAAAAAATAATACGTTAAATTACAGTATCAAATTTTGGTTACGTTAGTGCTTATGAATTATCCATTCCATCAAAAATTATGAACATTCTGGAATTTTCCTTATTTTTAAACTTAATGTAAGTAATATTTCTCTCAAAGAAAATAATTATTATTATTATATAATTACTAATATTATTATAATACAATAATATTAATAATAATTTGTAGAAGTAGTATTATATTGTTCCAAAAATCAATATTTGAAAACCCAGCAGTTTATAAAATAAAGGAGTTAGTCCCTTCTTCTTAAATAGCACAGGGATCCGAAATTTGTTTTGACAAACCTTTACATATCCAATAAAAGGGCATGTGTATCTAAATCCTCCACACAATTAATTTTATTATCATATTGCATTCTACAACCTAAATCTTATTCTACAGGAAAGCCTTACGTGCACACAAGAATATGCCACCCAACACTTTCTCCACAAAAGCTGTGATGTCATTCTGGACATCTCTATTGTGTGAATTACATTTTCAAAACATGAACAAAAATATTGTCAGTGGAAAATCATGGTTTGAAAGTAATTTTATTCTTGTAATAATATTTCTTTGTTTTACACAAATTTTGAAACAAATTAATTACCTGTTCATAAAATGCAGTCATATTTGTTTACATACTCTAATTTACGAAGTAGAGAGGAAAATAAAACAGAACAGAATCCTTTTTAAAATTATAATGTATTGAATTATAATGATGAGCAACAAGAAGGCAACTGGTGTTGTCTGGCTAATTTTCTCTAAATAGCTGACTAATTGGTATATGAAATCAGTTATAAAATATATTTAAAGTTCAAGCACCTGTGCCAGGGAATTTGAAATTTACTCTCAGACTCTCTCTGCTTTCCACAAAGGTCACAAAACAACACTTTTCCATCAGTTAAAATATTGACATATTTTATTGAATAGTATGATCCATTTATTTATATTTTTATTTAAATTCCTGTGTATCTTAGGCATGTTTACATCTGTTTAAAACTGTTTTGAAATTAAATGAAATTTATCTCTTCCTTGGAGATACAAAAATGGCAGGGTGTTTCTTGAAGTGTGGAAACTGCAAATCATAATATTCCCTAATTTCAAAGAGGATATGTATGCTTACTTAAAACAAATTTCTGCTGATTTTTTTTATTATTTTGTAACATATTTAACTTATTCAACACGAGCAAAATACATAAATTGCAAAAAATACAAAAATTGTTCAAAATTATTATCAATTGGCCCAATATTTTGAACAATTTTTAATATGCATGAAATAAAAATTAATCAAACAAAAATAACATGGAAGAGTAAAATTTAAATTTAAATTTAAATATAAAAGGCAAGCTCCAAATGTACTTGTTCATAAAGAAAGTAAATACATTTCCAAGTAACAACACAAAAAAATTTAATTTAATACAAGTCTAATTGGTCATGAATATGCAAGTCCAGTCTTTTTGTAGTTAAAATGTTATTACAGGTAAGTAGTGGAAGAAGAAGTAGAGGAAGTAGTGGTAGGAGTAGTAGTGGTAGTCATGTTGTTAGTGATAGCCATAGTGGAAGACATGGTGTCAGTGGTAGTGATGATGGAAGCAGTAGCAGTAGTAGTAACAGCAGCAGTGGTAGTAGAAAATATACGTATGTATTTGCCAATGCTCACCTAAAGTAAATGCAGCAACACCACCAAGCAACGTCCTTGTCATGCATTCCAAGTAAGATCCAAAGGCTGGATGTTCATCTTTGTACTGTTCTTTTAATTTTCGTACATCATTCATACTGCAAAAATAAAAAAGAATATTTTAAATGAAAGAAAATGTTCCATAATTGTTAAGACAATAAAAAAAATCCTAATCTAAATCTGATAAAGACACAATGATTTCAGAAATGTTTTTTTTTATCTAAAACCTTTTGATAAATCAGTATAGTCAAACAAGAAGCAGAATAAAAAGTATTCAAAATTACAAAAGCAACAAAATAAAAAATCATGAGAAAATAATCAATATTTTATTACAATTGGCAACACTCTTTTAACAAAATTAAGATTCTCATGATGGTACTCTCATTATAGTTTGACAAAGCTTGATAATCATCACATTGCAAAAGAGAATGTCATTCCATCTAAATCAGTCATCAAAGTTTGTATTTAGTTACAAAAACATTGTTGGCCAGTTGCAAAGCAGGAAGCTGCAATGTATTGTGAAAAATAAACATTTATAATTGAAATATTTTACTGGATAAACCCAATCAAGATCAATATATTGGCAAGTAATAAATAATTGTCTCGCCAATAAAAGAACATCAGCAAATTATTTTATTAAAATAGTGGTGAATCTAATTTTTTAAACACTACAAAAACTATATTCAATATTGTATTTATTACAAAACAAGTAAATATTCCTTAAATTCTCAAGAAAGATGCTTTCTGAGAATGAAAGGGTTGTAGGATCACACATTAAACTGTAAAATTAAATTTCTTCCATACTAACAATAGTTATATTAATTTAATACTTCTCATGATCTCATAATACTTCTCAAAATGATCATGATCATGATCTCATAATACTTCTCAAAATCTTCTTGAAAGAATCTATTTACTATTGAAACTATGTCAGAATATTTTTCCGTCCACTGATATTGAACTAAATGAAATACCGAAGCATTCAGATTAGTTATTTTCTTCTAATTGTATTTTGAATGTTGACTTTTATTAGAGTGATGTACTAAGTATTAAGTAGCTTAATAGTAAAAATAATAGAAAATTGCTTCCAATCTTAACTGATGAATTATCTAGAGATATTCATGAAAAATCCCTTCCTTAGTGTTTGAAATGCTGGCTTGTCCTTACAGACATTACAAATTGCGCATCAACCGCGTCAATTGCGTCATCAGCCGCGTAAGTGTAGTGCATGTTATAGCTCGGGAGGTGGCAGTGTTCCTCCCCACTGGAACGTGAGATCTGGCGCCGACTTACATGTCGGCTTGCGAGGGATCCTCTTCAGTTATCTCCCCCAGAGCACCGCCCAAACTGCGATAAGCTCTAAGCTGCCGACATGTGTGATATACGTATATATGTATATCACACATGCGTATATGTATACGGATATATGTAAGTATACGTGTATAAGGTGAGGATAGGACCTGGAAGAGGAAGGAAATCGTGCGCGGTCTGTGGTCCGTTTGTGAGGGAACTGCTCCAGTATACCACTGGTGTTGATCGGAGAAACCACGGAAAACTACCGATGAGAGAAGCCGGCCCCAAGAATTCTCCTCCAGACAGCGGTTGAATTCGACCTAACTAGCTAGCTGGTGTCGAAAATTCTGCCACCGTCGAGACTTGAACCCTACGATCTCCCGATCTATTGGCTGAAAAAAACACGGAAAGAGCAGTCGGCTGCTCAAATTCTCCTTCGGACAGTGGTTTTATTGGACCGAGTAATTGACTGATACGCTGATACTGTTTGACTTGAAAAAAATGACCAAATCTTCTACTAAAATTGACCAAATCTCCGTTGCAGCTTGCGCGCATATAACCCTCCTGGATTTGGAGGGAAAACGAGAGAGGAGTCAGATGATGTTGCACGCAACAGCGCCGGGCTTCCCAGAGAAGTTACTCGTGAGGACACAGTTTGGCATCCCTCATATAACTATTATAAAGAGGACACTTTGCATCTTTCAGGGTAAACGTACATTTATTTTGGATGAAAACTGTGGAAGTTAAAATTACTTGAACTTAACCTTTCTTATCGTATACACCGTACAAAGAAATTTATACAATGGCGCAGTAAAAAGGCCCATATTTTGGCAGAAAGAGACGTTTCGTTGGTCCCTAAACAGTGGCGAGGCGTGGTATTCTGACCAGAAGAGAGGCATAAAACATTTCATATACGTAACATTAAATCTTATTTATAAATGCAGTATTTTGAATAATAGCGCGATTCTTTGAATTAAACACGTTTATTTAGCAGTTTTAGTAAGCTTACATTTGTACATAAGATACTCGTAACGTTTTTATAATAAGAACCATACATGGATGCCACCACCCTAGTACAAAGCCATAGTCAAAGAATTTAAAACAAAACTGAGAAAACAGGTTATTAAATATACAAGAAAATCAGACAGAATACATCAACACTCTCCCGTATTTAATAACTTAGTGAGTCCCATGTTATTGCATAACTTTTCTAATGAATACCAAACAATAGTTTAGTCAGAAAGTTTGCTAGTTGGTTTTCTGTATCCACAATTGAAATGTTAATTTCTGCAATGTTACTAATTCTCGAACAAAAAAATGTCATACGGATGTGTTTCGTTCTGCGACGAAACTCAGGATTTCGCGCTAGACGAGTTACAGCTTCGTTGTCAACTAACACTTGTGGTTTTGTTCGTTCATTTAAAAGTTCAGTTAAGAGTCTCTTTAACCAAACAATCTCACGAGCTGCTTCACTAGCTGCTACAATATCGGCTTCAGTAGTAAAAGAAGGTTGCCTTCGACTCAACCAACTAATATGTGTGCTGACATCAAGACAGAGTACTCCTGATGTCGAGCGTCCTGTCTCAAGGTCATCTCGAAATCTCCATCACTGTATCATGTTAGTATGTTGTTATACATACCGCTTCTGTAGGTAATTTCATAGTCAGCAGTACCCTTCAGATACCGAAAAATTCTCTTAATTTTAACATCACGTTCTGTTGGTTTCTCTAACCTTCGTGATACCACTCCTTACAACATACGCAATATCAGGTCTAGTTCCACACATCAGATACACTAAACCACAAACAGCTTGCCTATATGGAAATTTATTAGCAAAAGCACTCTCCTCTGTATTATTATCATTTATTATTGGAGTTGCAACAGATCGACAGGTATTCACACCGAATCGTTCCAAAATCTTTTTCGTGTAATGAGCTTGACTTATATGCATAGATCCATCATCCTACCTTTAATTTTGAAACCTGAATAAAATGATGCGGGCTTCGAAGGGATTTTAAACCCCTTTTCAAGTGCACTAATGCCATCCTGAAGTTCTCGATCATTGGCAGCAATCAACTCATTATCTACATAGAGTATAAAGAAAATATTACAAGTGCCTCTTTTTCACGCGGAGACATGGATCTGCTTCACTTCCCTGGTATCCCAAATACTTTATTCCAAAAACGTCTGTTCCAGGCCGTATAAGCTTTTCTTCAATCGGTACACTCACGCTCTCGCTCGCCCGCGCGCACGCACGAGCACGCGCACAATGCACGCACGAGCACCAATGATATACGCTTAATTTTTTAAACATGAGAAATAAACAGTTTACCAAATTATTCATAATAGTAATTTTGTTACAAATTATCCACGTCCACCATTGATGTTACTACTTTCACTGGTTCGCCGTCTGCTTTTCTCATCAAAATCTTTCCTCCCCTTATCCACAGATTTATTTTTATATTTTTATTTTATTTTACGTCAAAAACAGTTAAAAAGTGTGTGTGACGTGCTATGGGGCAGTGAACTATGTGCACGTTTTCAAATTTCTGTGATCCCTACACTAAGCCATATACTACTTGAATTTTGAAAACAGAAAAAAAGTCCAATGTAATAAAATCTATTTTCAAGGATAAATCAGCAATAAATTTGGGCTCTTATCCGCCATGTCCTTCGTCAAGGGATAATAATTCCTGCCGCGACAAAATGAAAATGATAATTTGAATAATTATATTTCGCAGTGAATTCTAGAAGACGTGCACAGATAATGAAGTTACATTTATGTCCAGAAGCAAAACAAGGGGTCAATCTCAGCATTTGCTCAATGGATCAAGGAAACTGGTCGAAAAACCTGATCGAGATGGGGGTCATTGACCCGGAGGCTGCGGAACAAGAATTGTTACAGGTTGTTTAGATTTGTACAGTCCAAATGGTAAATAATGCATTAAATATCACTGTTAAAATTAATGTTACTTTCCTTGTGATGCTCAATATAGTCTCTAATTGTATAGAAACAGTTATGCAGCAGAAACGATTTCACTTTGAATTTAAACTTTTCTATCGAATTTAATCGTTTAATGTCATCTGGCAAAGTGTTGTAAAAAATTTATATGTATTGTATCTGAATTTTTTGTAATGAGTTGTTGATACAGCCACCTGATGAATATGATTACTACGTCGAATGTTATAGTAATAGACATCGGCGTTTTCTGAAAATATATCCCCGCCCTTAAGCAAGTCATTTTTGACAAAAACCACTGATTCGTAAATCAACAAAGGCAATGGTAAAATTCCTAGTTTAATGAAAAGAGGCTTACAAGAATCACGTGGGTGGAATATGGATTCGTACAATTCTTTTTGGTGATCTAGAAGTCTGGGAGCTATAAGATGTATTTCCCCAGAATATTACGCTATATCTCAGGGAATGAACATTCGCGAAATATACACAACGAGCAGTATGAAGGCTGACTGAATTTGAAAGAATTCTGAACGATGTGTGTAGTTCTTTTCTTTTTTCTTGCGGCGTGGAGAAGTCGGCGTCTGCTCGGGCAGAGACTTTCATTAAGCACCCATCTACAGATGGGTGCCTCAGGAATACTACAAATGCCAACATGGAGTGTTGATAAATTTCATTTGACGCGTCTTCTTTGCAGAATTGCCTCGGCATCCAGTCTACGAACCATTTTTACAATTATTGATGGAGGCTTCCCACTTCGCTCCCTAACGTTTAGCCTATAGCATGCGCCTGTATTTTTTCAATTGGTAAGTCAAGTGCCGTCTCATGCGTTTTCACCACTTTCAGGATATTTTCACCTTTCTCCACTGGAAACCATGAATTTCTATAGTATCCCTCCGAGAGTATTTTTCTATGTAATCCATTCGATTCTCCATCACAAGTACTTTCCTTTCTAGTTCCGCATCCTGATTTGACAATTTATTTGCGAGATCAAGCAAAGCTGTTATCTCCTCACTCTATTTGGTTACTAAATTGTCGGTCTCTTTTAATTCCTCAAAGGCGAAATAAATTGACTTGCCCAGGTTTCCCTGGATGGCCTTAAGGTCTTTTCTAAAATCGGACACAAGTTTAAATACATCGTCATAGATAACCACAGACACAGGCCTAGATTCAATAGCCATGCTTTTCCGACAGTTTTTAACACAGGGCTCACATCTCCAAATACTCTCCTTATCTTGATAATACTGAATGTCCTCGAGAGTAAGGTTAACGCTCTTGTGGAACTGGGTTAAATGTCAATTATAATCAACGCCTTTTTTTGCGAGAAACCTTTAATTACGAGTTTAATTGTTACCTTTAACTAAGTTTATCAATTGATCCATCAGCATTAGTCTTAGCCTTGTATACCTAAATGCATCAAATACCTTTTACTCCAGGTGGTAATTCTTCCAGAACCCAAGTTTGATTTTCTCGACGAGCTTCAATTTCTTGATTCATTGCTTCTTTCCATTCTTCCAATTGATCTGAATGCATGGCTTCATAGTAAATATCTGCTTCCCTAAATGTTGTTGAGGCCATTACATCTTGAAGTCTTTGACGAGATTTTAGTACGCAACGATCACGCAGTTGAGGTTCTGGAATTTCTTGATTCATGTTTCCAGAATCTCTTCCATGCTCCATAACTTCTTCAGAACCTTCTAGCACATTTTCATGAGTATCATAAAACTCCCCTTTTTTTCAATTGTTGCATCTTGCTTTTCAGGAGTCAGTATCCATAGGAATTGCCACATATTTCTTTCAATAAGTGTTTTTCCACCAAAAATGACATCACGTGATTTAATTAATTTGTTTTCATCTTTATTCCAGATTCTATAACCTTCATTATAGTCGTAGCCAATTAATATTCCCTTAACTTCTTTCCCATTCTTCTTTGATTCAGAATGTGAGCGTAACAAGTAGAACCTATTATGTGGAGTTTTATATCAGGTTTCTTCTGGTACCAAAGTTCATAAGGAGACTTCTCAAGATCACTAGAAACACCTGTGCGGCTGAAGACATATGATGCTGTATTAACATTTCGCCCACAGCGATTGAGGAATTTGACCATGGGCGTACATCATTGCTCTAGCCATTTCTATAACTGTGCGAATTTCCCTTTCACTGCAACCCTTTTGTTCGCGAATGTAAGGCATTGTGAAACGTTGAATTATACCTTTCTTTTTAAGAATTTCTTTAATATCCTTACTATCAAATTCTCCTCCATTGTCATTCAAAATTTCGTTAATTGTTTGTCCAGCTGCTTTTGTTTCCGCTATAAACTTAGTTTATTAGGCACATCTGACTTCTCTTTAATGAAGTAGATTGACCGGAATTTGGAATAATCGTCTTTAAACAAAACAAAATAGCGATATCCAAACACTGATTCTTGAAAACGACCACACACATCTGTGTGAATTAGCTCTCCCGGTGCTGATGCTCTCTTTCTACTTCCAAAAGGTAGACGATTAGCTTTACCAAAAATAAAACCTTCACACAGATCAGAATCTATTTTCTCATTAATGTCTAAGTTTTTAGAAAGCATGTTTTCACGTGTCTTTATTTTGGTGACCAAACCTTTCATGATATAGTTGAAGCATATTTTCTTGACTGGCTGGATTTACCTCCATAGGCAACTAAGGTCTACGTTCTTTTACCGCTAACTTGAACCTCCAAAATGTTCACGTACACCAACCAACATTACCTCTTCACCAATTTTAAAATTACATACCAGTGATGTTGATTTAAGTGAACTCTCAGGATTTTTATCTTGTGCAGCAAGAACAGAAAATATATTCTTCTGAATTTTCGGAACATGCCATACGTCTCCCAGGATAAGCTTTTCCTACTTTCCATTAACCGCTGCTTCAATGTCAACTGCACATTTTCCCACAGACTTAACAGTATCTCCATTTACAGTAATTAATGTAGGTGTAGCAGAAAAAGGCTGAAACGACTTGAAAAGTTTGTCATCATTTGTAATATGACTTGTTGCTCCATTGTCAACACATCAACCATTATTGTCACATTCGACTGATATCACAAAAGATGTCACAGTTGTAAGAATCATATTTGAAACATTTTCATTCAATGAATTAGAAAGTTCTGATTTCAGAAGACAAGGTATGTGATTACCTTTTTCTTGGTTTATGGTGGCCTTCAATTTTCGACAATTAGAAACTATATGGTTAGATGGTTTTGCAATAGTGACAGTAATTCAAGCTAAGAGCAATAGTATTAGTTAATTTTTCTGATTGGAAAACTGCTTTTTGAAATTGACTGCACGTACTTCTTGAGACATACATTCATCTCCTTTGCTGGATAAAGCTTTTTTTCATAGGCACATAATTAATTTGTTAGATTATCCACTGTCCTGTCATTTTTGACATAAGCATCCAACTGGATTTAAATAGGAAATATTCCATTGGCAATGTTCCCAAAATTTTGCAGATCAAAAATATAACAGGTAATTCTGAATTATTCTCAGTATTTTTAGCCATTTCTTCCTTCATTCAAAAAAATAAATTGAAACCACAAGTTTGGATATGTGTCGCTATATCGCCAGAAGTATTTTTTCTTAAACCCAAAGATTTGCAAACACATTATTCCTTGTCTTCTGAAACGCCGTCAAACAGTCTATGAAGCTCTAACCAAACGTTTCCTGCAGCCTTTAGACGCATTATTTTCTGCAGAGTATCTTCAGACATATTTGTTAACACAATCATTGCATTACTGTCTGCCTTGAGAAATTTAGCGTTTGCCGATACGTATCGTGCCGTTAACATCAGCGTCTGCATCACTTTCGGGTTCTTCAGGTTTCACTAACCTACCTTCAACCACATCAAGTACTCCAGGTATACCTCGTAAACAAACATTAGCTTTATATTTCCAAGTACTCCAGTTTTGCTTTCCTTCCAAATAGCCAATGTTTATCAATCTTGTTGTATCCGTTTTAAGAGGCTTACACAAGCTAATATCGACACTGATACCGACTTCACTTATTAACCACTCTCGTCGATATTTAATTCAGAGTAACGTTCTTTCACGTCAAAACGCACCTGAGTTCATAACCACTTGAATATTCATACTTTCGGTACTTCCATACCAACTCGCTTAGATGTCGAAAAATTGGATAAATGTGGTTCTTTTATGTAGAAAAATTATTTCGTCTAACACGATGTGTAGTCAGAATCACTTTATGGACACTTCATAGCAGTGGAAGTTGGTGCCCCAATGAACAAGGGGTTACAGCACCATCGAATGGCAGAAATGTAATTTCCAAAATTCAGAAAACTAATACATAAAACGTACTCGATTCATAAAAATTAATTAAAACTCAGTTTGATAAAAGTATGTACTCACATCGGTTTATGAGGTGTCCGTGTCAGGTATATTCATCTCCCCCGCACGTGCTCTGGCTTTGATTTCCAGTGGGCACTGAGTTTTTATGTTAATTGTGCATTAAGGCAATTGCCGGTACTAAATTTATACAAAACAAAAACGAACTAGGTTTCGAAAATACAGTGATTGCACTCCAGCACTTTGCAACAAGCACTATAGTTTTGAAACGTTTTACACTAGTTCATTTCTTAATTTTAGTTGTGTCGTGCCCTTGTGCCTAGTGCCTTGTGCAGCAGAGGGGCAGAAATGGGGATATTCTTCCAGAACGGCCAACTTTACCCCAAGATCTCATCAAATGTACATTTTGAATCAACCAACATATCAGATGAAAACAAATTCCCCAATCATCATAAATAATGCATTAAATACTGAACTTGTGTACTTCCAATAACACGCGCAAGTCATAAAATTATGTTGCAGCTCATTTCAGAAGAAGACAGAAAATTGGTATTCCTCTCGGACGCCGTGCCGCGCCTTGCGGCCAGACTTCCCACCCTTCAACCACAGTCCAATAACTATTATTATACTGTGCTTCTACGCTGAAAGCGTGTGGCTGTTTGCGGTTCAAAGAATATACAGAGTAGTTGCGGTATCAATACCAGGGCCCTATGTTGAAGCATAGGGCCAAAGGCCATAAACAGCAAAAGAGCTTACGAGCGTGTAACGGTGCGATGCCTGGAAGAGCAGCAGACACCAGAGAAAGACAGAGAGAAAGAGAGAGAGAAAGAGAGTTGGGCTCTCTTTGATTTCAAAATGATTTCATATACATCGACATGGCTGCAATATCTTGAATACTGAATGTCATTAAAGGAAAATGTGTATATCTAACGTATAAGAATTTGTTCCATTTTCTAATCTAATACAATCTAATTCCAAGTGTCAATCACCTATCAAATTGGGCTCTTACCCCTCATCATGTCCTTTGTGAAGGAATAAATACTGAACTCCTGCCGCGACATGGAGAACGATAATTTGAATAACTATTTCCTATTCTAGACGGCGTGCACAGATAATGAAGTTACATGTATAGCCAGAAGCAAAAGAAGGGGCCATCTCAGCATTTGCTCAAAGGATCACGGAAACTGGACAAAAAACTCCATTGCGGTACAATACTTGTTGCGGTACAATACTTGTCACAGGTTGTTTAGAATTATACAGTTCAAATGGCAAATAATAAATACCACTGTTAAAATTAATACTACTTTCCTTTTGATGCTCAGTATAGTTCTTAATTATGTAGAAAAAGTTATGCAGCAGAAACGATTTTACTTGGGATTTAAACTTTTCTATCGAATTTATTCGTTTAATGTCATCTGGCAAAGTGTTGTAAAATAATGTACATGTATTTTATGTGATTTTTTGTAGCGAGCCTTTGATACTGTCACCTGATGAATATAATTACTACGTTGAGTGTTAGTCATAGACATCGGCGTTTGCTGAAAATATATTCCCGCTCTTAAATACGTCATTTTTGATAAATACCACTGATTCGTAAATCAACAGAAAAGATAATGGTAAAATTCCCAGAATAATAAAGAGAGATTTACAAGAATCGCGTGGGTGAGATTTGCTTATTATTCGTGGAATTCTCTTTTGTAATTTAGAAGTCTGGGGGCTATAAGATGTATTTCTCCGGAATATTATGCCATATCTCAGGCGGGAATGAACATTCGCGAAAAATACACGAGCAGTACGAGGGCTGACTGGATTTGAAAGAATTCTGAAGGCGTAGCATAATGAACTTAATTTTATGTTTAATTCATTTAAATCGACGTTCCATTTAAGGTTTGGCTGAATTGAGAGACCTAATAATTTTGTTACCATAACATCAGTCAATGGTACACGGTTCATTTTCAATACTTCACAGAATTGTTTATTTGAAATGGAAAACTGCATTAAAACCGTTTTCTTTTCATTTACTATTAATTTATTATTACAGAACCAATTTGAAAATCTGATATTGTACTATATACGGTTTCCTTATTGCAAAGAATATTCGTATCATCCGCAAAGAGAACTGTTCTTCCGTTTCGAATCGTCGACGGCTTATCATTTACGTATAGTACGAAGAGAATATGGCCTAAAATCGATCCCTCCGGGACTTCACGTGCAATTGGCAAAGAGTCAGAAAGGTGTGTACATAATGTTTCATCATTCCAGCAAGGTATTTCTACCCTCCGAGATCGTTGTTTAAGGTACGAACGTAACCAATCTGGGACAATACCACGGATTCCATATGAAGATAATTTGGAAAATTAAATGTAATAATCAATGACGTCAAAAGCTTTTGAAAGACCTAAAAATAATCCAATAGGTGTTTTGTTTTGATCCAATGATGAGGCAATATCTTTAAGAAAAGAGAATATGGCTGTTTCCGTGGATTTTGATTTTCGGAATCCATATTATCAATGTGAAAACGCGTCGTGATTACTGAGAAAGGTTTCCATTGGTACGTAAAAAACTCTAATATTTTTGAAAACTCTGACAAAAGAGAAATAGGCCAATAATTTTGAATTTCATTTTGTTGCCTTTTTTGAAGAGCGGCTGAATCTTAGCTATTTTGAAAATATCTGGAAATGTTGCGGTGCATTAAATATGTAAGTTAACGGGTGTATAATGGCAGGCGCACAAGTCTTGAACAAACAATCCGAAAATTCATCTAAACCAGCCGAATATTTATTTTTAGTTTACCAATTATTTTGAGAATTTCATAGGAAAAAGTTTCGGAAACGAACATCGTGTCTAAAATATTTGGGGAAACGTCTGATATTGAATTTCGTGGCTGAATACCCCTAGTGAGATCGGCAGCAATTCTTGAAAAGTATTGGTTAAAGAGACTAGCCACTGTTGCCAGATCGCTCACATTTCTATCGTTATATTTTATAACAACATTCTCAACAAGGTTTCGAATTGATTTGGTCGTATTTTTTATTATATTCCACATTGCATTTGCTTTGTTATTTGAGTTCAAAATATCCTGATCGTGTTTCATGATTTTAGCCTGCCTTATGACTTTTTTAAACAATGATTTGTATTTTTTAAAGTAGAGGAGGAAATCTTGAGATTTGTTATGATGCTTAGAAATGAAAGAGAATTATTTTGTTTTTACATTATGTCCTAATCCCTTGTGTTATCCAAGTTTTTTCCCCGTGAAATATTTAATTTTCCTTTTTGAAGAGAAAAGCAAGTGTTAAAATGAAATGAAAGCGTTGAAAAGAAATAATTATATTTATCATTTGCATCAACAGTATTATAAACTGCGTCCCATGACTCCTGCAGCAAGTAATCAATGAATAATTTTATGTTGCTTTTAGTAAACAATCTACTCATACGTGTATTATTTACTGTGCTAGTGTTCGCATTTCTTGTAATGGTAAGAATTTGTGCACCGTGGTCACTGTGTTAAATCTTTTGTTTCAATTTTATATCGAGTAGTAGTTTTGTTAAATATAATTTGATCGATTGCCTTCTTTGAATTTAGTGTGTTCGTCTATGCACATTTGTTGTAATATCTAAACTGAAGGAATTAATTAAATTGAGAAGCTGCTCTTTCTCGCAAGGTTCGACCAGAAAATGTTTTTTAATTAATTTTTGATTTTAATTTTTAATTTCAATGATTTTTTCTTTAATGAAATCTGTTGTTCAAAGACGGATCTTGAAATAAGGTTATGTACAATTTTTTGAAAATATGAATAGATTTCGAGTGCTTTTTCGTGAAATATAGATATTTAAATAATTATTTTCTCAAAAACTGCTCATTTTTTCTCTAATTTTTCTCCTTGTAAGTACTAACGGTAAAAATAATGGTGCTTCAACAGCAAGTACTTTCTCGCATCAGTAAGTTTCTTAAAATACAAGAACTTGCAATATTATATCGCAATTTCCGTCCATATTAACACATCTGAGTCATTACGTGAAAAACTCGTTAACAGTCGTAACGCATTAGGCGCGAAAATTTAATTCATTTAAAGCAAATAAATCAACACTAATTCGACAATTCAAAAGTCCGGTCCATACACACAGAAACACCGCCCAACAATCAGAAGTTATTTTGAGAATTTCGAACCGCTGCAGCGCGCTGTGTCGCGGCATTCCCATTGTATTGCAAGCTGATAACTCCTGAAAGAGCCTAGCAAAACAAGCGCAGTAAATTCGAATCAGAAATTTCGAAAATTGCAAAAATTATGCGAAATAGCACATATTTTCAACAAAAAAAATGTTTAGAACTTCATTTAGCCATTTAATTTTGAAGAAAACCTTTCGAAAACTACTCGCATATTTATAATTTTCACAAAAAATGTTCATGACTTTACCTTATCTATTTTGATGAACAGATTTCTTAAAGAAAAAACTTTCTCTTCAATATTGCAGGGAGACGCCGAAAACAAATTGAACTGTTGCAATTTTCGAGAAACTAGTTATTGCAATGACTATGAGACCTGCTACAGAAGATTTCTTTTTCATATCCGACGACAAAATTTAAAATAAAAAGTCGGAGACATTTAACTCTCACATGACTATGAGACCTGCTACAGTAGATTTCTTTCTCATATCCGACGACAAAATTTAATATAAAAAGTCGGAGACTTTCTTGAGAAACTTTGAAAATGTTGAGGCTTCGTGTAACGTACCCCCCCCCCCCCCAAATCAAAATATCCGTTTCAAACTCGCAGGGTCTCGAGTTTGTTCATATCGATCAGGGACTATCGGTTTTGGAGAAAATTGTCTGAATGGTTTAGACTAGACTAGCGATGACCACACTCGGACAGACGTTTTGTCGCCATCGTTATTTCGGTCTCAAGGACCCACAAAACATGGGTTCTGACTACACCATGTCATAGACGAAATAATTAACTACACATTAGGAACAAGATTTAACCAATTTTTCGTTATAAATGCCCGGTAATACAGAATTTTTTTTGTCGAAAAATCGCCCTTTTCCAGCTTTATTACAATACAAATTAATGGTGCTAAAACAGCACACTTTCTCGCCCGTAATTTCACGCACAATTACGCGAAAAGTACTCAAATTTGGGAAAAATTTACATGCCTCTTTTCAAAATATATATTTGAGAAACGGATTTAATTAAGGGAAAAATCTCTACCTTCATAACTGTAGTTGTAAGAAGGCGTCAAAAAATTTTGAACTTTTGCACTTTTCGAAAAATCAGGGTTTTCAACATACATGAGGCCTGCACTATTCTCTTAAACGTCCTTCACACTATCCAACAAAAAATGTAATGAAAAACGAGAAAGTCATTATTATTTCTCGTTTACATACGTATACATGGAGTACGTAGTATAGAGAAAGTTATGTAATGCTGCAGAAAATCAATTTCGAGATTTCAACGGAAATACACGTTTTGGGATCCCTTGATACAGAAAAATGTTTTGTTGTTTCCCCAAAACGTCCGTCCGTCTGTCTGTGAACACTACAAACGCCTAAACCACACGTACGATCTTTTCCGAATTGAAGAAACCCCTGTCCATCTGGATCCAGTCGAAGCTTTGAAAAACATTCTTTAAAATTTGGAGGTACTTTGCATGATCCCGGAAATTTTCTCCAAAACGGCTCCAAATATTTTCTTTAAATTTCTTGTAAGAAAAGAGTAAAATGCACTTATAAAGGTGGCATAGGTCAAATTTTTACCGGTTAACTCAGAATTTTCGAAAATTGCAAGTTTGATTTTTTTCGGCGTCTTCCTACAACTACAAATTGAAGACATTTTTCCTTCAAATGAAATTTGTTGCCCATAAATAGTTCTTTTATCAAGATCATGCACACTTTTTCGAAAATGTTAGTAGTTTTCGTGCAACAGAGCATGAAATACATTTCAATGGATTTGTATACAGTATTGAATTTGTGAGTTGAAGTACTTCAAATGACTTCAAATTTTTTTTCGAAAACTCAATAGATTCCTGTGAAAAAGAGCTTCAAATTTCGCATTTACTTCTTAGCGAGAAAGAAAAAGTAGTGCTGGTTCCAATTTCTTCAAAATCTGTATTTCTGAAAATTGCAACAAGTTAACATTGCAAAAGTACAATATTGTTGATAGAGATTTTTTCGTTAATGGAATGTCATAATCTTTGTATAAGGTTTTTTGAAAAACTAGTACATTTGTGTGTCATGTTACAAAAATCATGCAGATGCGACTTTTGTAGAACACTCTGAAATTTGAATATTACAATAGTTATACCTTGTTACTTGTTAACTATATATATATATATATATATATATATATATATATATATATATATATATATATATGGGGGGAAATCTTCATCTTTAAAATTTTAGTAGTAGGAAGACGCCCAAAAATAATTGAACTTTTGCAATTTTCGAAAAATCAGGGTTTCCAACGAACATGAGATCTGCACCATTCTCTTAAACGTCCTTCACACTATCCACAAAATTTAATCAAAAACGATAGAGCCTTTTTTTTTTTTATACAAACTATCCTAGGGGCTTCTTGTAAAGTGACCCCAAAGTTGAAATATTGGTTTCAAATTCGAGGGGCCACAACATCAGCCAGATCGATTGAGGAATATAAATTTTGCAGAAAATCTTAAACTGTTTGGCCGTTGGCGTTGTTCACAGATGGGCGGACAGACAAACGTTTTGACATCATTCGCTTTCTTGGTAACAAGGACCCACAAAACATGGGTTCTGGCTACATTACGAGCTATAACTTTTTTTTCTAAATTTAGCAACTGGATTTATCAACTTTTTCTTTACAGGGCCCGGTAATACGAGTTTTTCTGCCAAAAATTCGCCGTTTTTTTCGCGCATTACATAACTTTCGCTTTACTCTGTAGGGAGAAATTAAAATGTAGCTTAAACTAAGTCCTCGGAGGTCCTGGCTTTTAAATTACTTCATTTACATCCCTGACAAATTGTACATGCCATAGACCCATGATCAAAGCCAATTAATTTATAAATACAGAATACAACATTCTCTTCTTCTACAAAAGTAGTAATATCTGAGTAAATGTTATTCCTTCACCAAAGTTTTAAGTTTGAAGAAATGCCTTTTTTATTCCAGCAAAAATGACAAAATATTTAGGCCTTGATTAGCTGGAACCTACTTGTCACAAAAATAAGTAATTTTCCTTTCTTTGAAGAAAACCTGGTAAAAATACTCACAAATGCTGTTATAAAATCCTTCGTAAATTTAGTTCTTTCTATTTGGCCGCCTAACAAACATTTCGAGTTCACTCCAGCTAATACGACTTAAACATTTATTCAAGAGAAGATTAAAATTTTTAAAAAAAAGAAGAAAAAAAGAAAAAGAAAAAAAGAAACAAGAGAGAGAGTTCAGTCAAACAACAAAAAGAAAATATTATAAAAAATTTGAATAATTTTAATAATACATATGATAGTGATTAGAGAATAGAGAAAGATTTTTGATGCAAATTTGAGTAACAGCTCTAATGATCTGCTGGATACTTTATAAAGCAAATTTTCCTATTAATTATGGGATTTCCAATTAGTTAAAGAGGAGTTAAAATATTTTATTATTTGATACCTCCCAATTACCCTTGAGTTGACATACATTGTTTTCTAATGAATAATTAAAAGATAATTCATAACTTATTATAAATCATTATTCATTACTCATACATAACTAATATCAATTATTGTAAAACTATGAATACTATTTACATAATATTTTCTCCAAAATTCTTCATTAACTATCTCTTTTCCTGCACTCTTCAGCTTTGAAGAAAATTAAGAATCACAAACTTTTGATTTAATGTTCCACAAGATATGTCGGATATGGCAATCAAATCCCATATATTATTTCAAAACTGGAAAATTTATTTTTCAATTTTAATTTAAATGCAGATCTAAATATTCCCACTCCAAGCATTTCAGGTTCAAATGCATTTGTGGGATTTTGTCAGTTATCGAAAACAAATGGTGATGGCAGAAATAAATCTTCAGCAATTCTGTTAAAATCAGAAACTCAAATTTTATTTAACTTTAATCACAGTTGACAGAAATGTTACGCCCTGAAAAAGAGATACGATGATTCTGAGGTGCATAAAATAGAAAATCTATTGATGGAAATCTAAAAACCAAGTTCATGTTAAATTAATCAAGTCTGTTAATTATATTACATTAACAATAAATTGCACAGTTTCCTTAAGCAACCCTAACTTGTCCTTTACTGACATTCCAAAAATTCTTTTCTCCATGCATTTATTATATGTGATCTGAACTAAACAGAAGCTTTGAATACACTGTAGTTAAAAAAAATAAAGATTAAAAGCACTTGATAAAAACATGCTACAAAAGTCTGATCCATTCACAGTCAATACATATTATACTTCACGAAACGTATATTCACAAAATGTGAATTAATTAAGGTAAAAGGTTAAGAATCACGATTTCACATAAAACTATTTAGAATACATTGTTTTTTTGGCTTTTATTTCGTATGTACTCGCACTCAAGCAACAGCAGTTGAACGAAATAAAGCACTATTTTCTCGTTTAAAATCAATTAAAACTCACTATTACGGCATATTGTAAAAATGTAGAAATATGTATTACAAATGTTCGCACTTGAATTGCTTGGAGTATTCCTAACCATAAACATGGAAGGAGCTTTCACATGTGGACGTTTCAGTTAATTAATCGTATTAAACGCCTGTACAGAAA
Organism: Teleogryllus occipitalis; assembly: GCA_011170035.1. NCBI lineage: Eukaryota > Metazoa > Arthropoda > Insecta > Orthoptera > Gryllidae > Teleogryllus > Teleogryllus occipitalis. The sequence continues at coordinate 84,086 of BLKR01001879.1, read as the reverse complement.
CAACACTGTTCAAATTTACAAACGAAGATCAACATTTGAATAAAGTTTTAAATTGTTATATTTTCAACTATACGTACGAAGCAATTTGACCAACCACGAACTTGCCATGGCTAATCCTGTCTCATTTCTCAAGGATAATTAAACATTTGTTCGAGTGCTATGTAATACGTACTCACTTTTCGATGTACAATCCAAAACTCTCCTTAAATAGCAATATATATTTATATATATGATATCCAAACGCAACCCGTAATAGTTGTACTAACAATATCTAACACCGGTAAATCACAAACAACGCAAGGCAGATTTCATAACTATTTAATACAATAGTAACAAACTATTGGGTGGGTGTTGATTTAACACAACATAAACATAGTTGAGAAAAGAAGTTGAAATGAACTGAGTTCTTCTACTTAGGCTTTGACGTGAATTTTAACACTTATAATTCACCCTTATTTTGAAGTGCATTCTAATGCATTGTCAGATGTAAATATAGTGACTTCCCGACGTTAACGGCTGTACGGAGAAAGGGACACTGTCATCTAATCGAGAGCAACAGTACCAAACATTTAAGTCATGACGAAGCTCTCGATTGGATAATCGTGTCGCAAGTAATATTCGCCAAAATACTCTATACTTAAATTGGATAATAGGTTGAATAAATTTATGTTGGTACTCTGCAAACCATACAAATGTGTGCATATCCTGGGTATTTCGCACTCCTCAGAAATTACAAATTCTTTGTTTTAAAACCATTATCCTCTGCCACTACTAAATAATTAATCCATTAACTTATTTTATTGTAAATATGCACATTGTATCTCACAAATAAATATATCAGAAGGTATAATAATAGAAACAGTTATATTTCTGCAATAAATTGAAATCTAGTTCATGTTATACTTCAAGTTCAAGTTCAAGTTCATGTTATACTTCAAAAATGCCAGTGCTCATTTCAGGCTCTAAACTAAGAATATCGAATTAAAAGATGTAGTATTGTCATACTCTGGGGTATGTATCACTTTTTAATGCATTAGTCCAACATCCTTACACAAGTAAGCCCACAGAATTGCATTAAATGGTACAAACTGTATCAGATTGATATGCAGTTCCAAATTCATCCTAAGGAATGGATGTTTTGACATGGTGATTGTACAATCATCTCAATAATTTATTATTTTATTATCGCCTAGAGAAAACTAGACACAGTTCTCTGATAATTTACTACCAACTTCTTGTCAGAAATTTGGAATATGACAAAAGACAAATGCAACAAGTATTGAAAAGATTTTCTTAAGATAACATATTTCTCTTTCCATTCTGAAAAGAGCCTTTTTTACGGAGATATGAAGAACCCTATAAAAACAACATTTTTAATGGTATGATTATTCCAAAAATCACTAATAAGTTGACACAGGTATCCTTTTCTCTTTTTTAACAATAAATGTTCAATTTTCCAGAAGGACGTTTTATTTGTCATTTACAATTGCAACACATGTCACATAATTTTTGTATGCTTCGTGACAAGTAAACAATATTTATACAGTTGAGTCAAAGCATGTTAAGTTTAATAAAAAAAAATAAAATAGATCAACACAAGAATAAATATCCACATTGAAAATATACATCTTTGCCTCAAAGTGGAAGAAGGCAAATATCAAGTATACGTAATGAAACAGTATATACATATGGAAATATTGAAGGTTATGTGGTAGATGCATCCCTAAATTACATATGTAAATGGTATAACCAAGTGCATATTTTAATATCAGTATTTTATTCAGGTGTCCCATTGGGATGTAGTACATCTCTCCAATTTTTTTAGCTACCACACCACCAGCCAGAAAAATTTAGATCACAACCTGTGGGGCAAGGTTAAGTGATAAAAAAATATTCACACCTAGAAATGTGAATGCAACAAACTGTTTAAAACTGAATGTAATATTTATTTATAGATCCTCAAAGTCTGTTATATCCAAAGATTATATCCAGTATTTCTTTTGTTATATTTAAAATCTAAAAATAAGAAGACCATTTGAGAAAAGTTGAATACAGAAAAAAGGCTTCAATTTTTGTGTCAAAGCTCGCATAAGTGCAATACAATACAAAATGGACAAGTTTCAAGTTTCAATTTGATTTTTACATCTTTATCATAAATATAATACCCCTATACAATTATTTTAAAATATATTTCATTTTTGTATTAAAACTTTTATAAAAAAAATAGCATGACAAATTTGAGGTGTTCTTCTCAAGTACATTAAGATTAAAAAATACCACTCCCCAATTTTCTGAGGAAACCGCAGTTAAAATTTTCTTAGCACTGTTTAATATTATTTGTCAACAGCGGTACCTATATTTTAATTTTTAATCATTCACTGCGGTCTTCTACACATTTTTTGTTTCCTTGTTATTGTTGTTGTTGTTGTTGCTGCTGCTGCTGTTATCAGCAACTACATATTCTATTACTTTACTTTATAAAAGAGAGTTTTCCTTCTGATAATTTATAATTCTCATTTAACAAATGTTTATAGTGAAATAGCACTGCACTTTAGGACATTGAAAGGGAACTGGGGAATAAAACAAAATTTAAGAGAAATATGTACAATATTTTATTTTCTATTTTTACACTAGACAACCAAACAACACAGAGTTATCTGGCAACTACTGTACTCCTTAAGACTACTTCAAGTTTTTCACCATCTCTTATATCCTACAACAAATTAAGGCACATGATACTGTACTTATAAGTAGCAAAAAGCATGCATAGAAATATTTAATGAAAGCAATACATTGGTCTTGCCTAAAATATAAGCTATACTGGTCTATTAAAAGAGTTACAAGACAAGATTCTTTAACCATATGCATGGCTGTAAAACAACATAAAAGGAAGAAAGCTAGCAAACAATATTAACTTTATTGTCATTAGAATTTTAAGAACTGAATACCAAGGATATGTCCAAGTTGATACTTCCCAATGAATATGAAGGGGTACATCATTTCAGGTAGGCCTATTTTTGGTATAAAAATAATACCTGATTCATACAGTATTTTTTTGCACATATCAGAGGGAAGCAATTAAAAATGCCACAATTACAGTAACTCAGTTGGAAACTTTAAAGAAATATGCTGAATCAGCACGATTTGTTGTTTGCATAGAATGACTCCAAAAATAAATTACAGTAAATTCTATTTTTTAAACAATCGTTACAAAATATCAAATCATCATTCAATGCTAGAAAGATTTTCATAATTACTTCCGTTTCCAAATGAGCTTCTGCGGTGATTTATACCATTTAGACACTTGTGCTGATACCAAATTATTTTGACATCATCAGTAGCCAATCATAGTTATTCAAGAGCACCAAAGGTCTCTGGCACAGCACAATCAACAATCACACATCTACTTTAAATGGAGAACCTGGTATGTGCTCATCTCCCCATTTCACAATGACAATGTAATCTCCACGCTCACGCACTACATAATTCACTTGGTAATTGTTCCGACCCATGTGTTTGATGAAAACCTCTTCACACGGGCTCTTGGGTCCATAAACACCAACATACAGAATATTATTTCCTGGAAAAAAGTAAACCAAATTAATGTTAAACATATGAATAAAGCCCCGAATGATAATACGAACACGTTCTTCAATTTCTTGATATGCATTATCTTATTATCCCAAAAAGTAACATTATTATCAAAAAATTATATTATTATTGATTCAGCAAGTCAAATATTTTTGTATGCATTTTGTATAGAGATTTTTAATATAAACATATCTATATAAGTGGGTCTATCACTACCTATTAAAAAGAGGTTTGATTTTTCACACATCATTGAGGTTTTATTTCCATCTGTCACTTTCCCATACAGCCATTCAATTACATGGCATGTTCATGGAAATTTTCTAGGAAATTTTATATATTTTATTCTCACATTTTCTGTTAAATTCTTTCTTAATTTAATTCTTAAATTAATAATAGTTTGTTACAGATACCTGCATACCAATCACAGAACGAAATACGCATTTGGAATTATAATTGTAGATTTGGATATTGATAAATTCAGTGGAAAGTGGATTTCCATCTCTTTATTGTATAAAGAGTTATATATAGAGCTACAAGTCGATGTGGATGCCGATTGATCCAATTTTTTTTTTTTCTAAAATATGGATGAAAGGACCGTCTTGTCTAAGACACTCAGCATGAACTGCTAGACTTTTCTTTTAATTCTGATATTTTGTTGAAGCCAAATTTGACCTCTTCACAAATTGTATATAAATAGAAAAAGAAAGATACAATTTTTAATTGTGTGAACATCAAATGTCAATGTATTTACAAATTACCAAAACATTTTTACCTGATGACATTGATTTAGAAAAATCTACATTCCTGTATATGTTTGGAAAAAATTGTGCATCTAGATCACGAAATTGGAAGAACTGTAAACTAAGCAAACTGAGCTTCAATTTCATGATCTAGAAGCATAATTTTTTTCCAAATAGATGTCCATAAATGTAGCTTTTTCTAAATCAATGTCATAAGGCAAAATTGTTTTGGTTTATTTGTTAATATACTGACTTTTTGCAGTTCACACAATTAAACATTGTACCTCTGAATAGGTCAAATTTACCTTCACAAAATGTCAGAATGAAAATAAAATTACTATCAGTTTATTGTAAGTGTTTTAGACAAGATACATTGGTCCTTTCTTCTCTATTTTATGGAGATCCAATTCGCAACCAATTTCTTTCATGGTTTCATACCATATATTTATTTATCTATTTATTTATTGTTGTTTAGAGGCCATTTAACCTTCCAACATGAGGCCTAGATTGGGTTCAGGATCATTCCAATGCACGTGAAAGAAGGAGCTTTGTGGAACAGTAGGGATGCAGTACACCACTAGGGCAATATCCCCAACTCCACATGAAATCCCGCCACAGAGGAAAACCTTTGACATATAGGTTTGGATCCCCACAAACAGAGGTGGAATAAACATGCCATCTGGAGATGGCATTCTGTTTTGATAGTTTAACTATTACAATTGTACAATGTACAACATCAATGCATGAACTAATAGGTATTCACAATATTAGGAACAATTATATCAATATGTGCAAAACTTTTCTATTTTAATTTTGTAGATAGCACATGTGAAAGAATGTAGGTTTTATAGCATTGAGGATAAAATTCAAAGATCACAAACAGATCTTCCTAATCTGAGAAACACAGCAAGACATTTTGAGACTATACTCACCAGCTTCACCAGCATGAACAGTAAACATGTTTTGCTTCTGTAAATAGGCTTTCTTCAAACCCATTCCCTTACTTGTCACTTTTGAAGCATCTGATTTGAATAAAGGAAGTACAGGCCCAACATTCTTACTCTTTGAAACCTTTTGTACCGTTTCAACAACAACAGATGATGTTTCTTGGGCACCCCTTTCAGCAAGATCTTCACCTAGAAAACCAAGACATAAATATTTATATCATTCAAAGTTTTTCAATTCTCCTTCAAGGAACTCGCACAAAGGTTCAAAACTCTCATTAATTCCTTTGAAAACTATATATTTGAAACATACACAGTAAAAAAGTTTAAGTACCACATTTTTTTAATTGTAATATTATTTTAAACAAAGGTTGTTTCCTCTATAAAGCATGTTAAAAAATGAGCAAGTGAGACAGTCATATTTATCAAATTATGTTTCTCATCTAGTCTTGGTACTAATATCTACTTATACTGTTGAGTTAATGCTATCTTCCAAATGTTCCTCTTTCATTTTGAAAATGTATTTTATTTTTAAGATTAATACAGAATTAGTGCCTAGCTTTTTCTGCATTGGCCTTAGTTTGATTCCAGGGGAACTTTGGATTTCTTTTGGAGTATCATGACTGGGATATTGTGTGATCATGTCATTCATTTTTAATTACTCCTACAAGTGGATTGAAATTTAATCAAGATAAAAACAAGTTACAAAAGATATTTTTCTGATGAGCACAAAGAAAAGAAGAATAATGATCTTACCAGAACATGTAACTTTGAAGGGAGAACCAACAATATGATAACTGTTGTACTTAATGCTGATGTAATAATCACCCGGTACCAAGGGCGTGTATCGTACTTTATAACCTTCTTCTACTTCAGTACAGTCCATGGAGACTTTAGAAGGACCGTCTATTGTCACTGCAAGAGTTCCTGCACCTGCATTGCATGTGTCTACAAGGAAATCTGTTTTCTGACCTGTGAAAAAGAATACATGCATTGCATTTAGAGTATTCATAATTTTCCATTATAATTTTATTGACAACTGAAAGGAGCCCCCCCCCCCCGATTATTAACCATTTTATTTAGTTCTGATAAATCTTGCAAAGTAATTACAACATTAATTTGCTTCCAATAGATTTTTAATTACTTCAAAATCTCGTCTTTCTACTTTATCATCTCAATATTTGTACTTTAGTTTGAGAGTGAAAAGATAATATATGAAAATGTTGATTCAGAATGGTGTATACTACTTATACTATTTATTTATACTATACCATAGTATACTATATAGTATATAGTATGATAGTATACTATAAGTATACTATATAGTATACTACTTCTTGAGCAATTTCAAACTTATTCACTCCATAAAAATATTCTTGAAGACTGTAGTAATATTAATTCAATGGACAGTCAGAATCAAATTAAAACGCTCTTCAGTAATTAAAATAAAATCAAATAATAAAATTTGGTTAAAAAATTTAATTGACGAGACCTTTGACTAATGCTCAGGAGGCATCCAAACAAAATCAAATGCAAACTTGTTAAGAACCAACTAGTTTTTAATTCAAACCAACAGCAGGCATTGTCTTTCGACAAATTTATTTTGATAACTGAATATTAAATTCAAGTTCATTGATTTTGACAGAAGATATTTATTATAATTTTTGGTTATTACAGTTACCATGATTAATTTTTCATTACTAGATATTTTAATAATATTTGTAGGTGCCCATAAGTTTTTACACAGTAACACATTTGTTTGTAAAAAAAAATATCAAATGTCCTCATCCCATTGTCAACAGTTGCCGAAAATAAATAAACAGGTAGTATGTAAATATTCAGCATCTTGGGCACTACTATCAGTTGGCTGTTAGAATTCATGACTCCTCATAATTAGAAGTCTTCCTATTATAACAACTCTTCTCTAACCTTGCAGATTTATTAGAAACAGTTTCCACAAAGGCAACAGTATTAAGATTTTAAGAGAGTTGCATAAGACATCAAATAATCAATTATTCTACAATATCACATATTTACAGAAACCATTCACACTTCAATTGCACATGATCAACAATTTTTACTTTCTTTTCTGCTACACTAATCTTATGAGCTTCAAATTATTCCAGAACCTACTTTGAAATAAATAAATAAATTATTAATTAAAACAAACTACATTTTTCCTTGCACCTAATGCGGAGCAACAGATTTTGATTCTTGGCATTACTTCACCAAAGTTAACAAAATAAACATAAAAAGAAAAGAAGATATTTAGTTTAGAATATTCAGAATATCAAACCTTAGAATTCTTTGATATAATTTTCTGGTACCTAATATTATTCAAAGTTGTCCTCCTCTCCTCTGATATAGGACTAGTTGGACTTAAAAAAATATGTCTTGCTTTGATAGGTAGTAAATAACAGTACCTGTCTTGATTTCCCCAAGGCCATTTCCAGACGCATGGACTGCAGCAGGATCAGCATCTTCTTTTCCTACTTTAATACGGAATGGAGAACCAGGGATGTGAACACCGTTGAACTTGCAATGAATGTTATGTATACCATTTTCTCGAGCCATAAACCTCACTGAGTAAGTTTCTCCATCAATGGCTTGAATAAAGCAGTCATCTTCTATACCTGATGGAGCCACAATCTGGAAGACATTTTAGGATACCACATGATAAGTCTTCTAATTTCACATTAATAGACTTATATTTAGTTCACCAAACATAATTTAATAACATTTACTTCTTGAATAATTTTAATACTCAAAACACATACCTTTGCATCTAATTCTCCCTTGGCACCATTTTTCCTTACAAGGAAAGCAGTTGGCTTGTCAGCTTGTACACCAGATGATGGGAATTGGAAAACTTCCAGTTTATGAGCATCTCCCATAGCAGGAGAAATAAAGAGTTTGTATGGTGAATCAGGAATATGCTGATCATTAAATTTGATACCCACTCTGTATTCACCTGAAAAATCAACACTCAAATATAATAATAAAGGAATTCAATTTCCTAGTACAATAACATTTGTCATCACTTTCCTTCCAAGAAATATTACTGTCAGTTCATACTTGTCAAAAGTGCAGTTGTCAAGGTACTAAAATGTGCATTTTTAAAAATTGTATTATATAAAAAATAATGGTCAACCAAAGTTTCATATCAAGATTTTATTTATTAGTAGTATTAACTACTCAGATATAGCCAGAGTTAAAGGTGTATCAAGTAGGTGGAGAAGGCCAAAAGTGCCAAATCTTGAGATTAAAATAGCCTGTGCTTATGCAAGACTACAGAAATAGTTATGAGAAATTGCACTGGATTCTGACAGTTTACCATCAAGATCATTTTCTAATTATAGCATTTAAAAGATATTTTTAGATTGTTTCATGTTCTTCACTGGAAGTTCAAGGTTTGCAACATTTTCCTAACACTTCACTATTGAAACATTAATATCAAAAAGGAAAAGATGACACATTATGTTTGAAGCACAGATTTTCTTCTCCCACTAAATGACAGAATTAATGTTAAATGTTGATTCTTCATTACACATGCACAAAAAAAGCTCACTGACATCATTGACAAGTACTCTCCTACTTGTCAGATGCTATTTCTCCATTTATAAAACATTTTCTGGTCAAAAATCAAATCTACAGATGAATTCAACTTCTAAGTTCACTTGAAAAATTATGTATGTCCTCCAAGTACCATCTACAGTACCTTGACCAGGTGCAAAAGCTGAAGATGACTGGTTAGTTTTTGCATCTTCACTATTATTACTCAACTGAATCTCTTGATACACTTTATATGTATTAAATGGTTCACTTTTGTTGTATTCCCCCATTGTCACAACAGCCTATCCTCAATTTGATGCTCAGCATATGTACTGTGCTGCCTGCCTGCAAACCAGCTGACTTGCACACTTCCAGACTGACTCCTGCTTCCAGAGTTCATCCCTACCATAACGTTGTCCACATACCCCTCCACTACCTCTTCAGAGCAAATTTAGAATCCAGAGAATTATTCTTGGCACTACCACCTGTTTTTTGACAACATAGCGTATGTTGAAAAGTGTGAAACTACTTGGCTGCAAACCAAACTGCATTGAAGATAGTCTCAAAAAAGATGTATTGCACACTACATTTCTCATTTTTTGCTATCAAATTGAGATTTTCTTCCTTCATGAAATAAATTGAGCATCTAAGTACATAATTATGAACATGATCTAGACAAGTATTTTCTAAAATTATTCCTTTATCATTTTTATATTATTTGGGAAATGATTTACAATTTCTCAATAATAACTCAGAAATAGAATGCAAGATAAAAATAAAGATATTTCATAATGTTATCACTGAAAAAAGATGCTGCATAAAAACGTTCAAAAATGTGTAAGACTTAAATTAACAAATTGACATAAAAATAATTGTAGATGAGCTTCTTGGCATTTTCTTTCATGTGAACATCACACAAATGATTTTAATTTCACAAATTTTGCTTATTTCATATTTATGTGGAAAGTGTATCTCAAGCAGAAGATGCAAATAACAAGTTATTGCACTGATTATTATATTATTTATTATAGGTTACATTATGTGAATATATAATATTACAATATGAAGATTAAAAGTGGGAAAGAACTGTGTGTGTGTATTCACCATACACCATTTGATTCAAGGAAGCTGTGTTTTCCAATAAACAAAAGTATAATAAAATCACTTTCAGCACAATACATTCACATCCCTGCACTATAAATGGAAAATTATCAAAGTATCTCTTACATAACATTAAATGGAAAATAATCCAAAAGTTATTAATAAATATTAAATAAGAACTGTGTAGTTTCAGCAACATATATGTTTTCTCAAATCATAGGAGTAAAATTCATAATATTTTCAATTTTAAGAACTGTTATATCTAACTTTTCAAAAGAAATATTAGATAATTAAAAGGTCACAAGACAATTTGTTGTAAAAATGTATGTTATCATTGTACGAAAAATAAATGTAACTGTTGGTCATATTGTAATAATTGTAATAAGAATTGTAAAAAACTTGAAAAATACAAATGGATCAGATAAGATCAGTAGTGAAATCATTAAAAAGTTGTGGCCAGCGATTGGAGATAAAGTAACTGATATAATAAAAAAGTCACTCAATCAAAGAATTGTGACCAAAACATTGAAAACATCAGTAATGGTTCCTCTTGGTAAAATTAAAGCCAGTGAAAAATGTAATGATCTCAGGCTGATTAATACTCTACCAGTGATTGAAAAAATTACCAAGACAATAGTATTTGAAATACAATTAGGGCACATTAGGAAGTATGGTCTATAGACAGAACATCAATCAGGTTTTAGGGAACAGCAGAGCACAGAGTCAGCATTGCAATTAGTAAAAGAGGATTGGTTAAGAGCAATTGACAAAGGGGAGAGGTATTAGTGTTCTTGGATTATAAAAGAGCTTTTGAAACAATAAAGTGAAATTTACTCTTGACGAAACTAAATGATATTTGTGGTATTACTAGTCATGTTTATGAATGGGTAGAAGATTATTTAAATGGAAGATATCAGACTCTTCTATTTGATTCTAGTATGTCTGAGGAGAAAGAAATGAAGCATGGTGTTCCACAAGGAAGTAAATTGAGGCCACTGCTAATTATATTATATATAAATGACCTACCCAGGGTACTTGAACAACGTACAACACACATATTTGCTGATGATACATTAATTTACTTCAGTGGAAAAGACATACAAAAAGTTATTAACATAATAAATGAAGAATTGGTTTTGGTATGTAAATGGCTGTGTAGAGGTCAGTCACATGAGTGTTAATGTCAAGAAAACAATGTGTATGGTACTGGGTAAAACTGGTTTCAGGGAGGAAGTAGGAAGAAATCAGATGATTGTGCTTATGGGTTCAAGTTTGGAGTGGGTTAAGAATTACAAATATGTAGGGGCACTTGTTAATATGGCTTAAATTTCAAGGACCATGTTAATACATAAACAATAAAATGGCAAAAAAGTTAATTTATTACACAAACTAAGAAAAATTATTTCAAAGAAAGGGAAGGAGTTGTTACTTGAATTCATTTTGGTATCTCATATGAAGTACTGTTCTACAGTTCTTACTATGATAAATAAAAAGGAAATAGCAAGTTTACACTGAAACTTTAATAGGGGAATGAGAGCAGTATTAAATAAAGGGCATAGTGAAAATGTCATTTCAGTGGAATGAGAGTTGGGCTATTTCTTGGTGGAAATGGAGGTTAAAAGAGATATGTTAACATTTATATATAGATTAGAAAATAAATTACTCACAGAATATTTGGTGAGAGAAAACTCAGATGTTCATAATTATTTAATGAGGCAAGCAAATAAATTCCACCAAGAAAATGTAAGTAATAATAAGTCATTAAAATCAGTATTTAATAATGGAATTGTTGTATATAATAAAATACCAGAGGAAATAAAATTATGCTCAGTTTGAGCCTTTAGTGAGAAAGTGGGTTTATAATTAGTTACATATAAATTATAAAGAAATAATTATTGTACTGTTAAATAATTACTGTGTGTTAAAATTGTATTGTATATGTCATTAGTCTTGGGCTGTCTTTAAATAAATAAATAAATAAATAAACAAATAAATAAATAAATATGAATGTGTTTCTGAGCATATTAATCTATTAATGAGGTCACATTTCTCAGGGCAATAAAAAATATGTAAAAAGAAATAGGTTTATAAAAAAGAAGTTAAAATAAAATTTTCTATAAAAATTGTAGTTATAATTTTGATGTCACATCTGATAAAAACAATTCAATGATTCTTCTTTGATGTAGTTTCTCTCTTTGATGTAATTTGTACAAATCTGACATATGTCTGGGTGTTGGTAACAAGTGTATGTTAAACAAATTTGATACGACTTCAAAAGTCTTAAAGTGTTAAATACAAATAAAGAATGCACCCACCTGGTTCAGAAACAACATAGCTCACATAACATGACCCATCTTTCCTGTCTTTAAAATCAATCTCTGCTTTGCTAGGACCTTCCACTGAAATGGCAAGGGAACCTGCACCAGCCTCACGAGTCCAGACATTAAATTCACAAGGCTGGCCCTGCTCACCACGTTCTAAACCTGGACCACCTGCATGCACTCTATGGGCACCACCATCTTTAAGAGGGCCAACAGTGAATTGGAAGGGTGATCCTGGAATCAAAACAAAACTAGTAGATAACTTGGTGACATATCATAATAAATATTTAATTCCTCTTCAAATGTAAATACATTTTTGAAATAAAGTTTTCTGTTATATAAAAATGATTTGATGACATTTATATAAATTATTCATTTGATTGTTGTTGTAATTAATATTAAGACACAGACTTCTTAAAAATGTTCAAATGTTCCTGATGTCCCATCAGCATAAGTTTAATCATACAGAAAATTAGAATTAAAATGCTTTGAGAATTAATTTACTTTCTCTTGAAAGTAGAAGAGACATGTTAAATCTTTCAAATGTAAATTCCCAAGAAAAATGATACATATACATAATTAAGTTTCTTTAACTTTCAAAATATCAAACAAATTTTGCCAAAAACTTTTCAATTTTTTAGTGAAGAAATTTTGATTGAATATAACTTTCAGACTTCAAAAATTTGTCTTCAATCTCTTATCCGTTATATCATCCCTACATTTAACTTGCATCATTCACTATTATTAGTGGACTAAGTACTATTGACATCTTTCACAGTATGAAATAAAACAAAACCCAATTCATACTTGTTGAACATCACTTAACATGGTATACATCTATTTAAATAAATCAGGTTTTTTTTTGCTTTCAGTTTTAAACATTTTCAGTGATGTATACATGCCCACATATAAAATTCTTTAGAGCAAAATTACTTTAGAAGGGACTTATTTTTAATATTTTAAATTTCAATTTTGATCAATCATAACAAATTTTAATCTGTGGTAGTTAGTAAAAGAATATGGCGCTGATGAGATAAAAATTCTTTACTGTTATGGGCACCTATGCTGAATGAATATACAACTTAATACATTCTGTGTGAATGCTTAAGCTTACTCTAAAAAGGAATGATAGAGAGCTGAAATAAAGAAGTTACAGCAGAGTATAAGAAAAATTGTGGGAACAAAAGGTATTAAAGTATATAAAGTAAATAAGCTACAAGAAATTTTACTAGGCAAGAAGTTGATAAAAAAACAACACTTCATCTGGAAGTAAAGAATGTCCACTGAATTAGACAGTATAGAAAAAGATGAAATTGAATGAAATTAACATAAAATCTACTTTAGTACGATACTATATTATTTAAATATCGGATATTTAAATATTAATTTTTTTAAAATTTTGAAGGCGTGTTGTGCATGAAATAAAAGCTTGACAAGTGAATGAAACAAAATAAGTCGTACTTTTGATACTCCTCTTTGTGTATTTAATGTGCAACTTCAAATCCAAAAGCATTCAACATGTGCTGCACAAAACAATAAGGAATATTGTATACAATACCTCTTTCATGTAGCAATCATCACCTACAAGTAGAACAAAATAAGATGAAGGATTGTTCTGAAGACAACATTTTGTTGATACAATATATAAAGAGAAAATATTTCTCTAGGAAAAGGTGATATTTATAAGTTCAATACACGTTATGTTGTACCTACCTCTATGATAAACTAAATTTAAGAGATATGCTAGACTGTACTCAATTCAGTAATTGTACAATATTAATTTTTCTTCTAAATATTTACTACACAGTAGAGACAATACGCAAAATAAATAAGAAAGTTTGAATTATATGTGGGGACATAAAGAAAATTATGCCCATAACATAATTATGTTCATACATTTCTAAATCAATGACAGAAGTCCAGGTTATCGACTTGTCCTCTAACATGCAAGTGTTAAAGTGGCATCCAGAAACTGTCCAATACTCATCCATGACCCACCTCTTGATGTTTTTTGAATTGTGTGAATAAATGTGAGAAAAACGAGTTTTGGGGCTCAGAATTCATTTTCTCACACTTATAGAAGATAAGAAGTTGTCATGCATATCCCAAATGATATATTCAGTGTATACAAGAAAATGGAGGTTCATTACTTTCAGACATCTGTTGGGAATTCTAAAATTGGAAAAGGAGTTAAACATTTATTTTTAACTAAGAGAAGGAGATAGGAATGATATTTAAAGGCATTTAAAAAGATGATAAATATGTCTGAAAAGACTTTTGTGCCAAAATAGGCAAAATAAAACTTGATCCTGCAACATCATAGCATTTTGCCATCACAAGGCGACGGCCAGCAAGGGGGAGGGGTTACTCCAGGCGCTAGGCTGATGGCAACACTAGGGCCTTTTGGAGGGTGCGGGTTGGGGGCGTCTTCTTGGAAGCAGGTGTCAACTAGCGCAAAGGGGGATAATGTGTAAGGACAGCCTCAGCCGGCAGCTGGGGTGAGCTCTATTTTGTGCCAGGCCCAAACCCCAGTAATTAGATCAGGAAGGTTGCCTCTGACAGCATAGGAGGTCTGCTAAACTATTCCTTGCAAGAGAGGCTGGAGAGAAACACCTGGGGCATTCGAGTTTCTGACGAATTGTGGTGTGGAGGCACTTTCGTCACCCGTAATGGGGTTATCACAGCGGCTGTGCAGAGTGGTGGGGTGCTGCGGTAGTTTCCATAGGAGTGCAAATATCGTATAGTAAATATAAATAAATCTGTACATACTCTGTGTCTGTTTCACTCGCATCACGATGACATCACAATCCAAAGGTTTCATTTTTTATGATTGATACACATAAACACCTTTAAATATGTTCATTAGAATAAGACACTTTCCTAAACATCCTACGTCTATTAATAGATCATAGGAAAGAGGGGGGGGGGGGTCCCCAAATTAAATAATGACCCCTCTAAAAGATCACTTTTATATGGAACCAACAATGACCACTTAATCACTTAATACAAGTTTCACTATTTTATTTGAATCTCAATTACTAAACATTTACCTGGAATATGCATCTCCTTGTATTTCACGGAAACAGTATGAACACCAAGTTCTTTTGGAACGAAGTGAACAGCATATAAACCATCCTCCACTTCATTAATCTCTGCATCTTCAGTTACCCCTCCTGGTGATGTGACAGTAGCAGCCAAATCAAAGGATGTGATACCTGCAGAAAATATGGTGAAACATGAAAATTTGGAACAGGTGAATGAAAAATATATTAACAATATTCCAGGATACGTGAATTTCTACACATATTCCATTTTCATTTGTATTGAATTTAGAAAATCATAACTCAAGATATGACCACAATATTTTTGCAGCAATGAACTAGAGTTTTATCTAAAAAGAATAAATTATGATTTTTAATATCAAGAAATACTCTTTTTAAATCAGTTTCTAATCAAATTTCATGAAGGTTAAATAATATACTAAAAATATGAAGATAAAATCATTATGCATACAATAAAAATAATCATAAGAGACAAGATTGATTATATTGAAGGGAGTAGGGGAAAATGTGAATTGACGCAAAAAAACTTATGATGATCAACCTACACTTCTAATAATGTTGCAATATTCAATTTAAAAAATTTTGGTTTACATCTTTTTTCACTTAATTGTTTCTCATTAATACAATGTTCTTTACACCTATTTGTATTTTCTTATGTAAGCCCCTAATGCAATACATACACTAAAATTTACACCAATAGTATATTGTTCAATCAAAATTAAAAGAATCAGCTTAATTTTAGAAGGATCAAATCTTGTTGCTTTCCACGTTGGATCAAATCTTGTTGCTTTCAATGTTGGATCAAATCTTGATTTATTTATTTGAATATGAATTATCATAGAGAAAAAGTATCAAAAACCCAAACTGGTTTTTGCAGAGTATAGTGAAATAAAGAATGTTGAAATGAAGAGTGAAATGAAGAATGTTCTGGAACCTTTTTCCTAATCTTTTTTGAGGATTTTAAAAAACAAACCTTTTCATATTGGCACATCCACATTATATGTAACAATATTATTCATAGGAAAACATCAACACTAATGATAGTGCCTAACACTTTTTACTGGGTGCTTTAATGAAGATTTATCTCCAAAGTTTGCTAAATTAAGGTTTTAATTGTAATGTACTTTTTAGTTCTAAGATAAGAGAATCTAATATCTAATAAATAATTTGGATGTTTAAGTTCTTGTATATCATAATACTATACTCATTGAAAGTTTAACCTTGAATTTATTAAACAAGCACTAGCATTTATTTGAAATGTTTATTTTAAATAAAATTCAAATAATAACCTATAAAAATGTAATGCAATATTTGAAGAATTTTTTATAATGTGATTTTTCTTTGTAGAAACTAATAAAAAAACAATTTTCATATAATTCTATGAAAAGAATCTTTCAAAATTATAAAACAAACTGAAACATACTTTCATGTACGCACAAAGTAAGGATTTAAATCAATTACTAAGGATGAATAGCAATTTGGGCACATTTTAAAACCAGAAATTCTTACAAGTGCATGCTTTAAACATAATAAAAATATATATACTGTAATTTTCTGCTATACTTTCTTAAAGGATAGAAGAAATTTATTTTTATATTAATATACAAACAAATTTTCAAATTTACAAATCATCGACAGTTTCAATTCCAAATAATACACAAGATATTTTCTACTTACCTGGCATCTTGAATGTCAATTTGCACTCACTACCTACTTCAGTTATAGGTACAGCCTCTCTTTGACGTTGAATCTTTTCACGTTGACGATTGGATCCTTCACCAGTCACCTGAAAGAAGAATATTCAATGAATTGAAACCAAATTTTAAATTCTAGAGAAGAATAAAAATTAATAATTGTGATTTGAAAGGAAAATAATAACCAATCTTTTGTATTTGAAATATTTCATAACATGATAGTCACATTCATAATAAGAATTGAAAATATCATAGAGAGTAGTAGAAATTGAGAAATATTTCACATGAAACCAAGGAATTTACCATAAGGGGAATTTCTCACCCCTCCCTCCCACCCACCAATTTTAACAAGCTGTTTAAGAGAGAGAATCTGAAACAAATGGCATTGAAAACTAAACTGCAATGTGAAAATGAATGGCAGTTGTAGCCAAAACTCTGCTGAGGTACAGAGATCTGTGTGTTTGCAGTTCAGAACTGGATAGCACAGACATTACTATGCAAATTTTTAAGTTCAGTTGTTATCAGTTGTTAAAGAAGCAGAGACAACAAAACATTGTGCATCTGGAAGAAAATTTGATGTTCTAGAAATCCTAGGTGGCATCACATGAAAGACTGAATAAAAAACACTATTTTAAAATGCAAAACTTTCACAGAACATCATAAGAGATAATTTCAAGAGTTTGAGCAACAACTTGGTGAGTACCTTTGAGAGAAATTCAACGAAGGCTCAATATGCTATGCATAAATGAAAATCTTTCAGCAGTATTATTTTAGCATGGCAATCAGCAGCTACCAAAGCAACTTTCCTTATTAAGGTCAATTAAACTTTTGCAAATTATAAGATTATGTAAAACTTATGACATATTAGGTGTATTACAATTACACTCTATGAGGTCCAAGTCCTGTAGGTTTTACTCATTTTTAAATATTCTCAAATTATACTTTAAACATTTGCTACTCAAAATACCTATCTTTTTCACTCTGCCTATTCACTACGTACTCTGTGAAATCAATAACTTATGTCTTCACAAACCAGGGAAGTCACTCCGCCCTCCATGGGGGAGGGGAGGGAGGCAACACCCCCAAAGCCAATATTTTCTGTAATTTTACTCAATTTTCTTAAAGCAACTACCACAAATTGATTGCATCATATCCAAAAGAGCATCTCTATTATGAATACTTATTTTTGACTGAAGTTAAACAACTGGCAATAATTATTCTTTCAAAAATATTTTGGGGAGGTCCTTACTGCAAATGCCCCTTCTCCTATTTTCTGGATTCACCCCCTGTCATCCCAAACAGTACGTACCTTAACAGTGAAAGGTGAGCCCTCTACATGGTGATCAGCAAATTTAAGATTAACAATGTAGTAACCTGGTTCAGTTGGTTTGTATGAAATATTGAGAGTTCCATCCTCGTTGTCTTTACATTGAATTTCTGCTTTGCTTGGTCCTTCAATAGATAATGAGAGTCCACCATATCCTGATGCAAGAAAAAAATGTGTACAATTGAACCTACCTAACCAATCAACATTTAAGCTTTCTATTTGAAAAAACAAATATGACAATATTGGATGTAATTAATCTCAAGTAATTTACAGTGGGTTAGACTTTTGTTATATTTTATTTTTCACATTTACTTCTCATTAAATAACAAAGGAAAGTATTATCTTTTGACGTCATCTCTGGGAATTATTGTAAGACTCATTATTGAAAGAAGAATTGAAAGTTAAATTTCAACAATTATAAATTGCTCTTCTTTTTTTTTTTTTTAATAATTATAACATAATCTTCTCAAGACTGCATTGTATATTTGTTTGTATCAATAATAACAACAACAACAACAACAACAACAATAATAATAATAATAACAATAATAATAATAACAACAACAACAACAACAACATGAATAATAATATAGTTATCGACTTATATTTTGAATATAATACATTCTATGAAATGTATATACGACAATGTTTTACAATAATTAACAGTAAAAGTATGATAGAGGTAGATTTTATATTCACAGAGTCATTGAAGTAGTTCTACAAAGTTTGGAAAAGCAAACATGCAAGATGAAATTAAATTACAGTATGCTTACCAGCATTACGAGTATCTACAGTAAACGTATTATCGACATGTGTTTTTCCTTCTTTCAAAGCTGCACCTGTCACTTTAACTTTCTTAGCATCACCCACTTCACATTCACCCACATTTATCTTGAATGGTGAATTAGATATGTGTTTGCCCATTCGCTTAACAGAAACAATGTGCTCTCCAACCTCACGAGGAGTAAAAGAAATACCTAGAACAATTCATTAGAATTAGTATAATGCCCATTATTACTTATTTCTATACTATATGACCTATATGAGTATTACGAAAAAATTAAGGTTACAATGGTCACCATAAAAATATTTTTATATTACCAATATTTCCATTTGGCAGCCTTTTTAGGAAGCAAGGTTCTTCCAGACCACTTGGCGCTTGGATAGAAGCATTTAAAGATCTTATATCAGCATCAGTGACTTTACCAGGTAATGTAACTTCACTGCATGATCCTACTGAAATCTGATTACGCTTTCTTCCTTCACCTAGAATGTTTACAAACCAATGTTAAAGTAGCAAATAATTTTGAAAATATGTAGTGAAATACTGAATACAACCAAATAATATATTAAATAAAGATGAGAAGGTCACAATGCTAAAAAGATCAAAAAGTAAAGTAAAAGAAGGAAAAAAGAAAGAAAGAAGAAAGAAAAAAGAAAAAAAGAAAAAAGAAGGAAAAAAAAGAAAGAAAGA
Source organism: Teleogryllus occipitalis (assembly GCA_011170035.1). Taxonomy (NCBI): domain Eukaryota; kingdom Metazoa; phylum Arthropoda; class Insecta; order Orthoptera; family Gryllidae; genus Teleogryllus; species Teleogryllus occipitalis. The sequence continues at coordinate 64,280 of BLKR01001879.1, read as the reverse complement.
AAGAAAGAAAGAAAAAAAGAAAGAAAGAAAAAAAGAAAGAAAGAAAAAAAGAAAGAAAGAAAAAAAGAAAGAAAGAAAAAAAGAAAGAAAAAGAAAGAAAGAAAAAGAAAGAAAGAAAAAAAAAGAAAGAAAAAAAAGAAAGAAAAAAAAGAAAGAAAAAAGAAAGAAAAAAAAGAAAGAAAAAGAAAGAAAGAAAGAAAAAAAGAAAAGAAAGAAAAAGAAAGAAAAAGAAAGAAAAAAAGAAAGAAAGAAAAAGAAAGAAAAAAAGAAAGAAAGAAAAAGAAAGAAAAAAAGAAAGAAAGAAAAAGAAAGAAAAAAAGAAAGAAAAAGAAAGAAAAAAAGAAAGAAAGAAAAAGAAAGAAAGAAAAAGAAAGAAAAAAAGAAAGAAAGAAAAAGAAAAAAAAAGAAAGAAAGAAAAAGAAAGAAAGAAAAAGAAAGAAAAAAAGAAAAAAAGAAAGAAAAAAAGAAAGAAAAAAAAGAAAGAAAAAAAAGAAAGAAAAAAAGAAAGAAAAAAAAGAAAGAAAAAAGAAAAAAAGAAAGAAAAAAGAAAAAAAGAAAGAAAAAAGAAAAAAAGAAAGAAAAAAGAAAGAAAAAAGAAAAGAAAATTTCCTTTCATTTCTCAAACATTTTATATTCACTCCTTATAAATGCATTTCAATGGTATAATGCACGGAAGAGTCTCACCAGTTATTTTAGCATTGTAGGGACTGCCTTTAATATGTTTGTCTCCAAATTTCACAGAAATTTTATATTCTCCTGGAGCTGTGGGGAGATATGACACAGATACTGTTCCATCTTTATTATCATGGCAACTGATCTCTGCCTTACTGGGTCCTTCTACAGCCAAAGACAGACCACCTAAATAAACAAAGAGATAAAAAATGTAAATAATTATCTTAAGCAAAATAAAATTCACCAACACCACAATAAATGATGATTTCAATTTACCTGCACCAGCACCTTTTGTTGAAATGGTGAAGTTAGATGGCTCTCCGCATACTCCATGAGTTAATCCTGGTCCATATGCAGTGACATAACCACTGCTTGTTGAATCAACATGGAACTTAAATGGTGAACCTAAAAAATATGTAGAGGAATCCATTTTTTTAAAATGTGGATTTGAGAAAAAGTAATTAGAGCATATTTTTATTAACTAATATTTTTTCACAATAAAAAAGCATCTGTTTATGACAAATTATTTGCAAGAAAGTAAGATAAAAATTTTGTCTAGATGAGAAATTGTAAAGAATGATGGTAATGGCTATACAGGAGAAAAAAGTAATGAATGATGAAGAGAGTAAAATCATGCTTGATAAGAGAAAGTTTTTAAACAGATACAAGAGGAATGAAGGCAGATCTTTTAAAAATAACACTTTAGTGTGAAAAATTTCCTAACCAAATTTAAGGTTTAGCCGGCGGCGCTAGCCGAATTTGTTTACTACGCTCCATGAAGTCACGAAGGTTAAGCGAATTCGAGACTCATGGGTTCTTGGTTGGGTGACCGCGCAGGAACCCCAGGATCTGACGTCGTCGAGCCTCTGGCTGAAGGGATAAAAGGCACTGACTGACTACGACGTGACGAGATTTGACTTGAGATTATTGTAACGGAGGATTACTCCAGAAATAAAGCACATTAATGGAGGATTACTCCCCAGTGCAAAGTGCTCAACACCCCTTAAGGGGCTTGGAGACGCGTTGCATTAAGGTGTAGATGCAACAAATTAAAAAAAAAAAAAAAAAAAAAAAAAAAAAAAAAAAAAAAAAAAAAAAAAAAAAAGTTAAACTAGAAGACCCTTTAGTAGGAGGACAATGTAAAATTTCTGAGAAAGGAAATGATTATGCTTCCAAAAATCACTTGTAACTCAACTATCTTTAAAATAAACCCACAAATAACAAGCATTGAATTTTAATTCATAAGCCCTTAGAGCTGACCTAAAAATTACTAGTTTGCAGATGAATTTGTATGTATATGTATGTACATTCAGTTCATGGATGAATTTGTAAGTAGGTGTGAGTGTATATTATCTGTGCCAGTTTTCTTGAGCTCTGGAATCCCTATTCACTCTTTTGCGATGCACAATAATTGAATTATGAATAAAAGAGCATGGGCATTGCTGACATTTTTTAACAAGAAATGTTCACTCTTGTGTAATAGAAAAAATTGCATCAGTAAACAAGTTACAGATTTGATTTAATAGTACTTTTGGCTTGAAATTGAAGAGTAACTTGTAAGAGACCCTTTAAATGTTTTACTTTTTAAATGTGATGGAACATTTTATAAAGGAAATGAACAGTAATTCAAAGAAGCATCATTTTGTTACTTTCTTCAAGAATAATGAATTCCCTGTTGTAATATATTTTTATATATCATACCCTTGACCCATTTTATTGCATGTACTGCAGATTAATATTGGCTATATTGTAACACAAAATAACTAAGCCTCGCAATCTTCTACTTTCTAGCAAAATGAGACTCAAGAAAATGTGAGCAGATAGTACTGTGTGTAAATGGGTGTATGCAAGTGTGTGTACACAGGATGCATTTGCAGTGGCATGGATTATACATATTCAGTGAGAATAAGGTTACTCCAATGCAATGAATATTGCCAACAGTGGTATATGCTAAGTATTTAAAAATCACACAAAAAAATTCCTCAAGCTTGTAGTAACTTTTATAATTAGTATGCCTACATCACCAAAAGAAATGATCACAAAGAATTGTTGGTTTAATTTAAATCTCTTGATCAGGTCACATCGGCACTGATCCAAAATGATCATAATAAAAAAAGTCATTTGAATTAATTCGTTCAGCCTCAATGTGAAGGCAAATAATAAACACAGGTCAATGGTCTTTAAAATTACATTTTGTATCAATTTCATTCCATACATTTTTTAGTAAAATGAAAATGTTTGGAGATCAAATTAAAAAAAAAAAGCATTTTGTTGTAGAATGGAAATTTCACTGGCATTAATAAGATATTAAATAAAATAATTGTATGTGATATATCTATAATTATAGATAATTACTGATTTATTTCCATTAAAGAACAGTAAAAACTGTACCCAATGTATGGAGGAGAAGTATAATCTGCAAACGTTCATAAGCGATGTGTAATTATTAAATATCAAGATGCGACAAAGAAATTTAATTGAAATTTAGCCGATTAGCAAATTTAGCTGATAACATCATTCATAAACTTTAAAAAAGGGTATATCATTCAGTATTTACTAAACCTGTATGTACTAGATATTTCAGACGTTGATAGAAACTTGTGGAATTATTCATTTCATCGTTTGGCAGGATTTTGTCTTGCACAATGCTATACAATTAACGCTAGAAGGATATTTTTCTAAGTGAATTATCATTCATAATAGGCTCTTCACATGATCAAAAAGGCATATTAATAAAGCAAGGTGATGTGGCTGCTGACTGATCCAAATTAATATACAAAAGGAAAGACAGCAAAGATCATGTGGATTGAGTATTGATCTCTCAGCATTCAGTATAATAGTAATAACACATTTTCTTTACCTCAGTTTTCTGTAAAGAGGTCAAATATAATTTGACAATATTTCAGGAAAAGAAAGTATATTATTACAGTTCTATCTGACTGCTGAGAGTTCAATACTCAATCCATATGGTATTTTTCATCCCTCCTTGTATCTTCTAATGAACTCAAAACTGAATGATATATACTAGTATGTGGAGACAAAATTTGAGTCATGTAGAAGTCTGTCAGCAGAAAATATTGACTTCTTGACTGTCCAGGTGACACCGCGTAGTGGGCTGAGAGGCTGCTTTCACCTGCTGTGACATACACATGTCACAGGCTTCTTCAGGGCAGTGAACACTTTGTCACTGCCCTAAGAAATCCTGTGGCATGACAGGCGAAACGTCGACCCCTCAACCCACTATGCGGCGTTGCCCGAACAGCCAAGAAGTCATTGACACGAGCCACGGAAGCTTACGGGTGCAGAAAATATTGTTTAGAAGTTTAATAAATTTTAAAATTGGCCATGTAATTTCAAACGGATCTTTTCAATATCATAATATATTAAAATGTGTCCACATTATAGAATATTGATCTAAAACACATCTTTCAAAACATTTGATAAACATAGTAAAGACAAGTGTCTCCTCAGTTCAGCAGAACTTACAAAAATAAAGAAGATATAACGATCATAGATGATAAAGATGAAGTTAATTTTGCAAAGACACAAAATTTAAGATTATGAAACCAAGTAATCACATCTCTGAAAGACCTTAATATTTTAACAATACAGGAGAATGAGGAGGTTGCAGCTCACACTAACTTAACTTGCGTTCTATACCTGGTTAATTTTCAGCACCTTTATCAACAGTTATCAAAGAGGATCAGAGTATTTAATGTTTTTATATACATAAAATGCTATATTAATGTTTGACAAGAGAATTCATACACATACTTGTATAAGCTTCATAACACGTGTACAATTTCGTTCTAACATTCTTTGGTTCAAATAAAGGAAAAAGTCTGTACAAGGAAGCACTATTGTTTGTTGGATGTCTGACTGTTATAAGTAACCAATTTACTAAACAGAACATGATCATGGAGTAAATCATAGATCTATCTTTGTCTGAATCTTCTTTGACTGTAATAATAGTTGTCACTTTCACACCACTTGGCTAACACCTTGTAGTGCAAAAGTGTTACTCATTTAATTATTATGTTTACATCAAACTTATATCATTAATAACTGTGTTAGGATACATTATGGTTTTTAATTGCAATTTGTTAATTACAGTAAAAGGACATCGTGATCACGATTTTCTTTGGATCTTATCAAACACTTAAGGTTTGATTCCAATAGGTACAGCTCTAGAAAATTCAAGTTTGAAGTTTACAAAATAAATTTAATATGAAATAATAATATAAATAATAATTTTAGTAATGGGATCAAACTATCTTAATATGGAACTCCAGAATATTAGAAGTAACAAGAAAATTCAGACGAAATTATTCAGGAACAATGATTTGGATTATTTAAGATTTTGAAGATAAGGTTTTTCTCCACATTGATGTAATATCAAATATTACTCAGCAAAGCAGATAATTTATTTTTTCTGGAGCAGCAGCACTTGCAATCAGATACAAGCCAAGTTTGAAGCATGAAGTATGAAAAATGAAGTTTACACTTTTATTTCTCTGTGAACAAACACCAAAAAAGGTGTCTCCTTTCAAATAAAAATTGAAATTGTTTTTACAGCGATCACAAGTGGTTTATAATGCGCAAATTTTGCATAAAAAGTCTCAGAATGATAATGTATCTCAGAAATTATGCCTATATTATAACTGAAATTTCTGAACAATTTTATTATTTGCTTTGCAGAGGAACAGTGGAACTGACCAACCACACTAACAAATGCAAACAAATGAGCTCTCAGTTAATTCATTCAGTTGTCTGCCAATCCCCTAAACAAAGAATGCACTTGCCTCAGACTCCAAACTTCTCTCTCAGTCAAATGCATTCTAAAACTGAATTAAAGGATGAGAAAAGTTACTTTTAAATTATATTGCAATCTTGATTGATTTATTTACAACTGAGAAAATGATATGTAATTAAGTTTTGCGAGTTTGTATAGTGAATTGTTAGTGCTGTTGAAATGAAACTTCATCTGTTTTGTCTTGTGTCAGAGAGACAAATGTTTGCAGAAGGAAAAAGAAAGAGTGCACAATAGTGCATTCTCTTCATTTTATCCATCTCAAAAGAGATTACAAAAAAGTATGAAATACTTTTCACCGAAAAAATCAATTTATAATCTTTAAATTTCTTAGATGAAAAATTGCTTCTCATATAAATTTACAATCCTGCAAATCTTTTAATGTAACTATGTGAGATATCACTAGAGAAGTCAAAGTGTCAGTTCATGAAGAAAATGTCTAAGCTCATTTCAATTGAGTAATTGAGAAAAATTTGAAGGTACAACATTATTATACTTTAAAACAAAAATTCACAAACTGATTAATGTTTTATTCTAATATGAAGTCTAAAGGTCGTGGGAAATAACCTGCATCACCAGAATATCAGTCCAGTTTTGATAATTAATGCATTCATTTTCACGAATAATAATAAATGATAAAAAGGGAACTAGGAGAATGTACTTTTTCAATTGCTGAATCATGCAACTTGCAATTTTATATTTAACAACTCATTCAACATTAATATTCATAAAAGGAAATACTGATAAATGTAATAGAATTGTGTAGAATTAGATGTAAAGAACCAAATGTACATAACTTTTTTAAAAGAGTAGAATCGAGAGAAAATCATAATTGAAGTGAAATTATGACCAAAAGGTAATCAAGTAATATCTTAAATCAAAAAGTAATTTAGATAATATTAAAATAAGAGGAAGTATAAGAATACCTAAAATAAGCAAATTCCTTACAAGACTTCTGAAGTTGAAGATAAGGATTCCAATTTTTGGTAAAGTCAGTTTCAATTTTTAAAGGTGTTTGCATACCAGATTTACAAATACAAATTATTTTTACCTTGCACATGTTCTCCGTTGTATTTGACATAGAGTTCATGAAGTCCTTCTTCTCTGGGATCATATTTGATGCTCACAGTTCCATCTCTGTTGTCTTCAATAATGGGTTTGTCAACATTTCCACTCGGCATTTTTACTTCCGCTGAAAGTTCACATTTGATCAATCAATTACATGAAAAGTCAAATAATATTAAAAAATTATGATATGAAATGAAGTGGTACATCAAAATGAAAGAAAAATAGGCAATTGTCTTCAGTTACAAAATAAAATAACTAAATATTTGTAGACTAGTGTTACTGGCTACAAAAAAACTACGCTGAAACCAGTCACAAGATTTCAATAATGCTTATATGCTACCTTTTAATGCTTAATGCTCTAATGCTTTTTTTTGGAGGGGGGGATGATAGGGAGAGTTTTCTATGGGTTTTTATGGGTATAGGAAGTTTTGGTAAAATTTTTCTTCCAATAACACATTTCAATTGTTCAAACTATAACAAAGTAGAGCCATATTATCTGTTTTATGAGAAACATCAATAGCATCTTGTGTAATTCTGTGGGATGATAGGACAAGTAATTTAACACATCTTTATCCCTCCAGAACAAATGTGTAAAATAAAACAATTGGAAAATTTTAAAAAGAAATATATCAAATTGTGAAAGTGAACAGACAAAATATTTTTTTTTTAATGAAATCAATTATTGGAAATCAAAATATTATTTGGCAATAATTACAGATCATTTATGTGAGACATTAGAAGAATATATTGTCTAGGACAAATGATTAAGTTTAAGTTTCCATCAAAAAAATATTACACATTAAATTCTCAAGTAAAAAATTAATATATATTCAATATCGTGGAAAATTACAATTAAGAAGGGGATGTTTTTATATTTCTTTAACAGCACTTGTTATTACTTTTACTCAATAATTTACTTGAAATATTTTGGTACATGACTATTTCAAACAAAACCATTTCCTACAAAGAACACTATTTTTCTGAATAGAGAATACATTTTCTAGTTCGCAGAACATTTGTAATATTAGGAAAGACTAAGGATCCAAAGCATGATGACTGCACTTCAAGTACTCAAAGCCATATTACAAGAGGTACTGAAATTCCTTTACATCATTCAACTTGAAAGCTTATAAAAGCAGTCACAATAAACTAAGAGCTAGAGAAGATGATTATCACAGAACTAAATTAGCCTGTTATTTGAATGCGTTTAGAAATAATTGTCAAGCAAAGAACTGGTACCTAATCAAAACATACGTTCCAAAATATTAAACAGAATATCCTTGTAACTCGTATGTAAAATCACAGCATTTACATTAATTACTTCCTTGCCTACAGTCTAGAATGCGAATTGTCTACTTTTCTACAGAGATTCTTTCCACGCCATTCCTGTTCACCCTTTCCGCAATAGAAATTCGATCCGCGCCGTGGCCACGCCGTCGGGAGGAACCTTAGCTAAGGTGGGCGCCTGCGACGGGAAGGACGACGGCGATGGCGCCGACGGCGAGGTGACAGTGGCGACGGCAACCGCCGAAGAATCCCGTGCGCCGTCTGCGAGGGGCGCGGGGGCCGGGGGCCGGGGACCGGGGGCCGCGGGGGCGCAGGGCTGCGCGGGGGCGCGGGGCACAGTGCCCGGGCGCTTACGGCCACATACGGCCGCAGCGCGTCCCGTGCGGTGTAAGATTACTTGGACGACCCGACATCTGGAAACTTCACACGAAGACCTCGAGCCTCGAGATGCCGCGCCGGCCTTTACTACGTCCGGAAATTTAAAATGTCTGCGAGGTTGCAGAGGGTCGGGCACGTCATGGCGTGAAGGAATGAGACCGATCTTGTTTCCCCTTGTGGAGTTCCTCCGATTCCCTTAGGAAGATACTGCAAAATGATATGTAGCAGCTTGTTCGCCGTAAGCAAGCAAGAACGAACAGAAACAGGAACAAAATTACTCTTTTTTACCCGGAGGGTTACTGCTCTTTCGAGATTTTCCAGAGAATATCGCCTTTGCGTGCCACGAATTTTAACAATTTTTTAACGCAAAAATCATCGAAACTGACACATTTAATGCCTGGATGTTTCAATATTATTTCGGTCTGGCAATCGCTTATGAAACGTTTAAATAAGAATTAAATCGTGGACGTTGAAGTCGATTCACTTCCGCAAACATTTTTAATGAAATCATAAGTTGCAAAAGGAATAAGTTTGGAGGAGCAAATTGCAAATTATCACGTCATGTACATCCATCTTCAACGTATGGAAGAAATTTCTCAATAAAATACTCAAAATAAAACGTTAAACAAGTCTTGCATCCCATTCACAATTTACTGAACACTCATCACATTACAATGAATAAGAGAAAACAAACAGTACGGATGAAAAAGACAAATTACAAGAATTATAGCATTTTAATAGTAAGGCAAACGAAGATTTAATAGAATATTCTGCAATTATAAGTTTTTCTTTTTTATTCCTTTGGAAATGCATTTACTGTTTTCGCGTTAAAGTACAATTTTAGAACAAATTATTATATTCGAATGTAGAATCTGTTACAGTTACGTGGCGGATCGACCCTCCTCCCAACCCAACATTTTTTGTTGTAATTTTGCTCAATTAATTTTTAAAAAATACTACGAATTGATCGCTGCACAATACGAAGGAGTGAGCCCATTAAAGCTGAGGACGTCATAAAAAAAAAGAAATTCACATTCTCAAGAAGTCTAATTACTCTTTGACGAATTTACGAGGGATGGATCCGAAATGAAATGGTTCCACCTCCCGAAATATCTTCTGGGCCTGCTCTTGTATGCGTTTACTACGTGAACGTTTTCTAGAGTCCGGAAGCCCTGTCACATCACTTTTACTACACTTAGTTGAATTGTAAATAAAAAGTAGCAAGGAGCATTACGTTATGAGAAGAAAATTTTTATGACTACAAACGAGCTTGAAATTTGATTTTAGGGTACTGCCGACGAAATAGCACCCCATCCCCATTCCTCTCGTTTATGGCAACACGAGAACTCAAGAAAATGTACGAAGTTAGAAATTAATATATTCAATACGTTTACTACTCGTGCGATCTAAATAACTCTTACTTTGAACTAAATAAATCAACTTTGCGATCTAAATATTGGAAAACTAGTCTTCAAGATTAGTTTCTCTGCTTGATTTCTCTGCTCTGAACTTCTTGTAAATAACGTGTTAATAACTTCATGAGTTGCAGAAGTTGCCTGGAAAATACATGACCATTTGTTCACGAAATCTTTATTCGGGAAATCAATTTTTCGATTCTGCAAAAAATTGAAAGGGAATTGAGAAGAAAAACAATATTATTAATATATGGCTAATTACGTTATATTTTATAAAGATGTGAAAATTTTGAAAAATTCAGTGAAAGTCATCAATTAAACATCACTTCCAATATTCTACGAATTTCTATTCTACTCTTTTGACGGGAGTAAAAAATCTGCGCCTAACTGAAAATCTATGAGTCATGGCATAATTATTCGTTTCCAAGCAGCAAGTTCAGGGAAGGCACGTAAATAATTGATACAAAAGGGTATTTATCCGCAACCAAAAATATTATTCGGAAAACCAACTGGATCAAAAGGAGGAAGTCGGATATTTAATACCTTCTTTCAATATGCCCATGTTAATCGTGAAAATATGAGTTTGATACGCATTCTGGAGCGAGAGCCAAAGTGCTAAATCGCGAATTATTCACCAGTTTATTTTAAAACAAAACGGCAGTTTGCCGACGCTGAAGATCTGTATAGGATCAATGATAGTCGTTCCAGAAAGGTTTAACATCGTTGCCCAGAAGTTAGAAAAAAAAGGTTTTTATGATTTTCGTGGTCGCCGTCCATGACTGCAAGCCATATTTCTATCAATTTACGATTTCTAAAAAAAATCTGCGTAAGTTAACGGTGACGAGTATAACCGTTCTAAATTTTATTTCACCCTTTCACCCAATTTCAACCTTCTAAATTTTGCCCGGTCTCTAAGGTCTTCAGGCTCCATCAAATAAAAAAGCGCAAGAGATGTAGCGATTGAACAGAATAAAGTCGGATACTCGTACTTTTCAAAATATTCTCTTACACACGAAAATAGGCCTTACCCATAGGGCTTACACAATTATGGGCAGAGTTCAATGAACAAAGTTATTTGCTCCTCAAAAGACGTAGCACTCAAGGCTGTTAAAAGAAGGTACTATCAAACATTATTTAGAGAGCGAAAGTAGAAGCATTTGACGTTTAGCGTGACATACTAAGCAAAGAAAATTATTAAAAGCAGGTGGGCGGAGAGCCATTGGCGAAATGACGGAACGGCGTGGCAGGCAGCGCGCCGGGGCCCGCTGCGCCTCCGCCAGCGCCGCGCCGCGCCCGCGCCTTCCGCCCAGCGCACTGTGCACCTCCTCATAGATACCTTTGTACGAGTGGACGTAATAGCACGACAAGAATGTGATGGGGACGAATTCTAATTCGACGCAGTCCTCTACTTGCACACACGCTTCGCTTGGGACACACGCGTAACACACAGGCCGTTCCTCGTGGTCGTATTCGCTGACGGTCACAAGCTTGAAGTACTCGCGGTACAGGCCACTAACGTCGCTCCAAGTGGCTTCCTCAGGTTCTCCGCCTTCCGGTGTGTCCCAACCGAACATGGCTTTGGACTACGGTGCAGCTCGGCTCCGGCTGTGGCCCTCACGACCGCATCTCCGCCACTGGACTCCTCCGCCAACTACCCTCGAGACGTCCTGCTCGCGCTTCTAACCGCGGTCCAGCTCGACCGCGGCTCGCACGACTCCCGCCTTCCCGCCTTCCCGCTCTCCGCCGCCTCACCTCACCTCGCCTCGCCTCACCGCGCCTCGCCCCCGGCGGAAGTAGCGTGATGGATGACCCAGTGGTCGGTCGCGAGCACGAGGCGGCCCCTCGGGTTCCTCCCAGCCTCGCGGCGCTTCCGCGGAGATCGCCCCGCCCCTCTTCCGAGTCCCACCCCACCCCACCCCACCCCACCCTACCTCGCCCCGCGCCTCCCGCCGGCCCGCGCCCACACCCCGCTTCACCCTCCACCCTCCCTCCTTCCTTCCCTTCCCTTCCCTTCCACCGCCCCGCTCGTCCCGCTCAACCGCCCTTCCCCTCCGCCTCCGCGCATCCCCCGTCCCACGTGCCCGCTACGATTTGAGCTGGCGATATTTCCGACCTCAGCCTTGTTTCTTTTTGCCTTATTCGCTTATAATTTGGAGCATTGGAAGGCGATCTCCCACATTCCATGATTCTTCATCCGGGCAACAGGCGCGGATGTTAGGCGTCGCGCGGAGCCTGGTCGCGCTCGCTCTAAATAGCATATTGCCACCAAAAATAGGAGGTGGTAAGCAAGTGATGATTTCTCGCAGAGCGAGAGCACGGGGTGTGCGTGTGGCGCGGGAGGTGGGGGGCGAGAGGGCGGGGGCGCGGCGGAGGGCCGGGGGCGGGGCTGGGGGCGGGGGCGGGGGCGAGGCGGGGTGCGGAAGCGGAGAGGCGCGGGCGCCGCGGCGCCACTGGGTGGCCGGGCTGCCGGCCGTCAGCCGCCAGTCGCCGCGGGGCGCCCACCTCCCCGCGTAGCCGACGCCGACGAGGCGCTCGCCTCGGCCGAGGGTGCTTTCGCGCCACGCTGCACAAGCCACTACCGGCCCTAGCACTCTATGGTTGCTTCGTTGTCTCCAGCAAATATTAAGGGGGGCACTCTTATATTTCCCACAAAATAAAAAGAAATGAAATACGAGATTACATCTAAAAAACAGATGTAGTCGGCAGAAAATACATGCTCGGAGGACACGAGCATCTTTAAAATTGGACGCAGTTTCTTTTTCGAAGACCAATCGCGTATATTGAAACAAAGTCCGTAATTCGAAGGCGTATTCAATGCCAAGAGTTTAAATGTTGAAAAAAAATATTTACCTGTGACGTGTCCTCCAGTAGTAGGCAGAGGGATGTTATCCAATTGAACACTACGATACTGTGATGTAGTGCTTGTCTTCGATTTACGAGTACGCGTCTGCGAATCCTTGATTATTGTCTGCTTGCTATAATCTTCAGGTCCAGCCTGAAACAAAAATAAAGTAACATAAGAATTGCCAGTTAATTTCAGTGATACTTCTTTGAAAAATTAAGTTCTAAACATTAATGTAAAAAATGTATCATCGTGTGTCTGGAACGGGACAGGAGTAGATCTACACGTTTTTTCAACACCTTGCCTTCACGCACTGAGCAGGAGACTGCAAGGAGAATATTGAAGCGAAGTGAAGGTGACTGTGTCGATATGCGGCATAAAGGGAGAGCTTGGGCCCGACGGCGCGGGTGCGAGTGGCACGCCAGTGGCCGGCGGGCGGCAGCGACGGGCAGCAGCCGCCTGCGGCGTTTGAAGCCCGCCGCCTCCCGTCCGACGGGCCCTCGTACCCTCGCCCCCCCCCTCGGGGCCGCCCCAACCACCCCGAAAATTAAACAGCCGTAAAGCACAAACGGCAGGCAGCACGTCCATTTCCATGCGTTCGCGCAAGGGAGTTTATTTTGCATCCGGGGCCGGTACCTTCCCGCAAAGCACTTCCCGCGGCCGGGCGGCGTGCGAACGACGGCCCCGGCGGAGCAGATTCCCTGCGCGGCGACAGGGTCGGGTGTTCTCGGGGAGGAGCGAAGGGCGAGCGGGAGGGCGGGCGGTCGCTCCATCGCATCGCCCGCGCACCCGCTCGCCCGCTCGCCCGTTGGCCAGGCCGGGCTAATCTTGGCGCGTGCGGGCGGCGAAGCGGGCTGGAGCGACGTCTGCGTCTCCGCCATTGCTAACGAACCGACCGGCGCTGAGAGACGCTGACTAAACAAATCCACTAAAAGGGAGAGGCGCGTTGGCCGAGACGAATGCGCGCGCGGGGTGCACGGGAGCACGCGCGCCGTCGCCCGCCCTCCACCCCTTCTCCAGCAGGATCCGCTAACGTCGCGCTTCTCCGCGAGCCACAATTACATACAAGTTGCATTTCATCGTTTGGGTAACAAAAGCATCACCATAATCATGTGTTAGGTTATAAACAAACCTATCGTGGCATCCACGTCTGGGTGAGTCTCATCAAGTTCATGCATTGCAAATACATAAAATTTGTTTCTTCGTCATATTTGTTACGCATATTTTTCCTATTATTTATTAATTATATATTTTGTCACTGGGGGTACAATCAACCACACCCGCTGGCTTTACGATCAAAGACTGAACAGCACCAAATGTTTTCAATTAATGATCTTGCTTTTAAAAAAAGGAATGTCGGCGCGAAGTTATTTTTCATTAGTATGAGAACCATCAAAATATCTTTTTCAGACCGAGGAATTAAATATTTTCTGACTTACGTGTAACATAAGAGTATAATGGCCTTTAAAATGCGAATGAGTCGCGCAATATGTACGTTTCATGGATCTAATGCGCCCGAAGAAGCGTAGGCATGCCAAGTCTGCATTTTTTCATAAAAGTTGTCGCAGCACACAACTGTTTTCCGCTCATTTGCAATGATAATGAGAAACGTAGGAATTTAGAAGTTAAATGAAAATTTCTGACCTTACATTCCGTAGTGGGTATAAGCACATCCTGAATGCGTTTCGTTGGCTGGCTATCATCCGCGCAGAGAACTTCGTTGTTTTCTTTTCTCGTCAACGTCCTCTCATTCGGCTAAATAAAACTCGCCAGATGCAGGCTATTCGGCAAGGAATCAACATTCGAGTACACGAGACGCATTGCAAACGTTCTTCGAAGATCATAGCTGCCGCACAAAATGTCGGGATCTTGAGAAAACAATTTGGAAGAAAGTGCGGTATCTAAGGTAAATATTTATACAGCAAAGATTATATCCTCCATTTTCACTTCCAGCTACTTCAGGATGAGAGACATCTTTTATAAGTTGATGTTTAAAGCATGAACTTTTGCGATTGTATATTTGAAACCCTAGAAATGTTATTCTCATAACATTCATTCACATGCTTTGTTTTTAGGCAAACCTGAAAAGTCGAAGATTTAAGGCTTAGATTCATTGAATTAATCGCTACATTTACAGCACGATGTTGAAGCTACATCTCAATTTCTAAATATTTTATTTTTAATTATTTATTAATAAAATATCTCGGTCGTTTTCGAATGGCCCTCCGCATTGTACTATTTTCACAACGTCTCCTTGTGAGCAGAGGTCTTTTCAGTAATTTGTTTTCTTGGCAGTTGAAAATTTGATCACTAGTGGATGCTACAGTGTCCGAGCCGCCTTTCACGAGCAAAGAATGCAACAGGTTTGCTGCAAGGAGCAGACTAGAGCACTTCCAGAGCGCTCTAGAAGCCAGAAAGCACTCGCTAACTCTCGAGAGGACGCAAACGAAAACGATGTTTCTTCCATGATTTATAGTATTTAAGAAACAATCCTGAAAGAAAAGGGTTTTATCACACGAAATAACGGACAAGAATGCGTGACTTTACGAACAATTACTCTCACGCCATCTTGTGTTCCAAGTCCACGCGACTGAAGGAGCAGATTCACTCGGGCACTGCATGGAACGCTTTATCAGGAGATTCAGTGGCTAAGAGCGCTTCTTTGAGCATCATTATCCTACAAACGTCTTGAAATACTACCCCGCCGTGCTACCGTATTCGCAGGCCGACGTGGCCGCTAAGACAACAGTTTGCTTTGTGCGGCCCGCCCGCGTCGCCGCGCCGGCGCGGAGGCCGGAGCCCAGCCGCACGGCGCCTCGCCTCGCCTCCCCGCTCCCAAGCCCCAGCGATACAAACCGGCCTGGCCCAGTCACACCCCCTCGCGCCACGTCAAAACATTCTTCTCGGCTGTAAGCAGCCCGTGACGGTCACGGTCTGCGGCGACTGTGAAAGCGAGTGTGGACATGTGTATTCACACACCATTCAAACTAATATTTTCACGTTCCAGCCCCGGTCCGTCACGCGCGGCGAGGCAAAGGCGGCAGCGGAAACAAGAATAGTGACAGGGTCGGAAGATGCAATGAAGGAGGTTTGTGAGGACTGGAGAGAAGGAAGAGGAGGAGGTGGCACGGCAACGGGCAGTGGATTTACTCGGGGGAAAACGGGAGGTATGCGAAATGTCATTATTGTGGTTGTAGATTTTCTATGGGAGTAAAGTGACAGACGGAACAAAATGCTCCTTTGTGAAACGGAGAAGAGGAAAAGAGACGGGAAGAACATATGAGATGGAACAGACAACGTGAGCAGGAGGGAAAATGAGAATCAGAGGGAGGACTGAAATAGAGGAAAGAGATGAGAAAGAATTATGAAAAAAGAGATAAAAAAGTCGACATAAGAGAAAGGAAAAAGGGGAAGGAAAGGAAAAAAACGAAGACCGGAAAGAACAGAACTCGTACGAGAGCAATGGAAGGCATGCTGAAAGGGCGTGGGCTGCAGCCGCGAGCAGCTGGTGGCCGCCGCGGGCGCCTCCGGAGACGCGGCGTCGCGGGGAGCGGCCTCTCGGGCACTCGCCGGCGGAGGCCGCGCAAATATTGTGGAAGACGTCATCCAAAAGCTCCGATTCAATTGTGTATTTTCGTAGATGAGTGAAGCACCCTCCTCGTCAAAATAAGACGTGTTGCTGCGTACTCAGCGTATGTAGAACTAAATACACGTGTCCCGGAGACTCGATCAACAAGCATGAAAACCAAATTACGCACTATGGATTGGCACCATCCATTTGTTATATCTCGTGAGAATCATCACTAGAGTCCAATGTATTTAGCATGGCAACATTAAGAGGATCACTTCGCTAGTGACTCGTTAGTATGGTAAATCGTTAGGATTTTCACGATCTCAACTCTCATTGCTTCTCCAATAGATGATTCTATTCATTTTAATAAATACAAAAAATACGTCGTCTGCATCATCGGCATTCGTTACCAAACAGTTTCAGGAAGAGGTAATTTAAAAGATTACAGATAACGCTGTTGAAAACCCTGTAGCGGATGGTGAGTTCAAAACTTGGAGAGGCCCCGACAAATTCAGGCACGGAATCATAATGTGACATTGAAAGTCAATGACCTTTCTTTCATTGGTAAACTGTTATTGTTAACATTCCAAATAAAAGAATTAGATTTAATATTTCTCTTCTTTTAGGATCACATATCCGCGAAAACAGCCCTTCCAATAAAGATGTTACTGTCTCCACTGAAATACTGGCTCTACCACACAATGCAGGGGGATCGAACCACAGAGCACCCAGTCTATGACCACAGCACACCTGCACAGGAGGAGGCCAGACGCGCGAGAGCCTCCGTGACAAACCAACTCTAAAGCTGAAAAAACAAAAGGAAACTACTCTTTTCTTATTGGTTGAGGGACGGTGTCATGGCAACAGGAAAGGCGCGCGTCAGCTTGGGCCGCCGCCGGTATCCTGCTTGTGCCTACAAGCAATACTAGTACTTGGTGCTATCTATGCGTAAAGCATAGAAGTGCTTGGCTTCATCAATTGTAACGCTATGCTGTAGCATGAGAAACGACTTCTTTCAAGTGCTTTCTCACCAGTCGTAAACATTTATGTCAATTTTAGACAAAGTCAATTCCAACAATTCTTAAGTTAAAAAAATATGTGTATCTCAGTGTTGTTAATTTTGTAAAGAGGCCTGGTGTCCCTTGCCTCCTCTGAAAATCCACCAATGTGAAAACCCTAAACTTTATCGGCTTTCGCCGATAAAAAAAATCGCATTTGCTTAGGCCTGGAATGATTTCCGAACACAATTTTTGTAATATTAAAGTTTAATTTGCGTTTCTTTTATTAGTTTGTACACTCACGTTTTTTTTTTACATTTCTGATCTTCGTCGCTATTGGTTAATCTCTGATATTGCCAAACCCATAACATTACATGAAACGAGACTAGAAGTAAACAGTCGCACTGTCAACTAGAAATGATCCACAATCAATAACTGTACCATCAACTAGTATGATAATTGTCTCCATAAAAAAGTAATTTTTAAAACCATTAACATTTGAGCCTAAACATTATTAGAAAGTTATAATTGATGAGAGTAAACAAAAAATATTTGAATACACCTCGACCAAAAAGTAATTTTTTCGGTCTTTCAAAAGAATGAGCATCTTCCTCATTTTTCGGACTAGCTCTCCCCTTCAATGGTAAACGCTGATTCCGAAAATCACTTTTCGACCTTCATATTTTTGGATCTTCAAATAATGTCTGTTTAAGAACTCAATGGTCGAGGGTCTTCGGGCTCCCGGGTGATGGTCCCTCGATTCCATGGAATCTGTACACGAGACTGTCTTTGGTCAGGCCGCAAGCATTAACACTATTGTCCTCACATGAGACGCTCGGCGAAAGTTATTTAAATATGTTCTTAAAGCTCCTTTATTGTGCGTGGATTGTTTTTGTTCACTCAGTCTTTCAACAAACCCCACAGAAAACACCACAGGCCGAGAGATCTGTCCAGCGATTGGGAGATCTTGCCGACAACACACCACGATATCTATCATGTTATTCATCTTCATTATCTATTATGTTGTTATGTTACTGTATCATGTTATAAGTCTCTCTTGCACATCGATATTTGACAAAATAGTCATAGCAACACTGTTTCAAAGCTTATCACAATCAGTTGTATACTGTATTTCAAACATCTCGATCCGTATGGAGACAACAGCCAGAATCCATCATTTCTTAAGTAGACACACTGAACATAACTATTTCCGAAAACTTCATCGCATAATCAAACATATTTGAATGTAGAGCAAATAGTAACAAAATGTATTTGAAGAATATCCAAAAATTCTTTTCAAGTGTATCTTATGATTTTGCGATGTGTTTTCATTCCTTTAGAATACCCCAAAAATAATCAGTAAATTTCGAAGAGATGAAATAAAAACCAAATATTATATTACTAATGAATATAATCGCATGAATGTAAATTACTATCGTGTTAGTATTCTTATTTATAACTTAGGATAAATGCAAAAAAGTACAAGGCCTTTACTTGTTAAGGTCCTAGGAGGCAATTTATGTTGAGATTGAGAGCGTATTACGAGTTGCATTCCTCAAAATCTGTATAGTTTCCAAAGCACAAAGAAGAAGACGAGACGAAGACGCGGGAGAAGAAAAGAGAAAGAATGCGGGGCGTTAACGGGGGGCGTGGCCGGCGCCTCTGCCTGGGCCGGGTCAGTGCGGCCACCCATTGTGTTTGGGGAGGGACAGGGGCAGGGGCAGGGGATGGGCGAGGACGCCACGCGCCTAACGAGGTGCCGACAGGTGCACAATGAGGGCCGCCCCGCGCGCGCCCCGCCGCCGCGCAGTGCTCGCGAACACACGCCGGGCGGCCACGTCTATTGGCTCGCCCGTCTCGTCCAAGCGACTCCGCTTTCAGGGTGTTGCCTTCACTCCAATACCGATTGTAGTTAATTTTTGGCTAGTAGCAAGCAAACATCTATTTTGCATTTTGAGTAAGAAAGCAATTGTTGAAAAAAAAAACACAAACGAAAGAAGTATTAGCACTGTTGCAGGTTTTGACAACTCCTAGCCAAGGATATGAAGTAATGAAAAGCGAAAATATTCGGACACAAAGTTAATGAAAATCCTTCCGAACTCTTCGAAGAGGGAAGGTTCCACAAATTCAGTTCAAACATCATTCTTAACGCTCATCTGAATTAAATACCAATGATTCGAAAAAACACCACTCCCAGACTATGTAGGGAGACCATCGCAAAAAATTACAGGAAAGGTACATGTATCCTTGGGTTTCTCTTAGACCAAAAATTTGGGAGTCAAAATATGCACATCCGTTGAATTTTAGTGTAAGTCACGACTTTTAAATGATAACATAATAATTATAATAAAAAATAAATTAGAATAAAACTAGTGAATGAACCTGAAAATTAGGGGACGTAAGAGACGAGTTTAAAGAGGTTCTTTTGTTAACTAACAACATTTGTATGCAGGGAGATCTTATCATGTAGTGTGTATGCAGAACACGATCCGCAATTTAACGAGATGTCCGCTAAGATCGGCCTTCTTGAGCACTGCGTGCAGCCGGTGACACCGTCGCCACTTCGGTTCCGTCAAGCGGCGCGAGGCGCGAAGAAGCCGGCCGCGGCCCGTCAACGCCACCACTTTGTCACCGGCGCCTACACCGCCCGCGCTGGCACGGGGCCCGCCGCGGGGCCCCAGGGCAAAGCGAACGGATGGGATGAATGGGTTGAGGCGAACGGAACGGGGCGAACGGGTTGAAAATGGGTTAGGGTGAATGGGTGGGGGCGAACGGGTTGAGGTGAATGGACCGGGGTGAACAGTAGGGAGGGAAGGGGTTGGGATGCACGGAGCGGTGCGATCGGGGCGGAGCGAACGGCGTGGGCAAATGAGGCGGGGCGAACGCGGCGGGACGAAGGGGTGGGGCGAACGGGCGGAACGAAGTGTAAAGGGAGCGGGCCCCGCGAAACGTTTAATTGTTTCCCAACAGGCGCCGGCCGCCCCGCGCGCAGGCGGCGCTGATGGATTGCCACGGGTGCGCGCATGGACTGAGCCGGGTTGCGGGGGGCGAGGGGCGAGGGGCGTCGAGGCGAGGGGGACCGCGGCGCCGGGCTGGCGCCTTCCTCAAGCGGCGCTGCCGCTGCCGGCCCCGGCCGAACGCGAGGTTTCAAAGCCAGAGGTCTTCACGGCGATCTGCCTTCAGGAACACGCACTCACGCTCGTTGCGAAACGAAATGGAACGTGCACCGAGGTAAAAAGTACAAAGTTTTTATTGAAACTCATGAATACCAAACCAAATGGGTGGGGAGTGGTCGGTGATTAATACGTAGGAATTATTCACATTTCAAAACGTTGGCTAACTTATGCTAGACCCGTTTTACTCTTTTTTTTAAAAAAAAATTCGCTAACTGAAGAATGTAGCATGATACGTAGGCATATGTATTCACGTAGCTAGAATGCAAGAAAAATTCACTTTAAAAACTTCCTTTTTAAGAAAATATTAGTACACGTAAAATTATATTTAAAATTTGGTCTATTGCGAGTTATAAGCACGATGGCAGTAAACAACGGGAGCTCTTTGAAATTTCGAATTTACGGCCAGTCCGTTTACATCCGTTTGATGTCTTAATCCACGATCATACGTATTTTCATCCGTTTTTGATCATGATTTGTATAAATTTTTACAAAATTAAATTTCGTGACAAATTGGAGAAATGTATATCACTCAAGAAAACTCTCCCCAGCTTAAAATTACACATACTGAACCGACATTGAGGCACAAACAGCTGGTGTTCCAGCCCATATGGCTAGCAGATAAATACTTTTCGTAGAGACGGCCCATACAACAATTCTTTACATATGAAGAATATAAAAAAAAATTCCTGTTCCATAACGCATCATGTAAATAGCAAATATTTAATGTTGGGCAACCTCTTCATTGGAGCCTTGCTGTCGCATGCCACAAGCTCTGTCGTAAGCAGTGACACAATGAGTACGAAAATTCAATCTGTAAGCGCAGTGTGATGACAGAACATAAATATTTGTATTTTTCAGTCAAAAACAAAACTCTTTCATTGTCTTTGGATTTTTCCCAAATTCTTGGATATCTAACGAAACCATGGATACATTTCTCATGACTTAACCTGTTTACTAGATGGCGAGTCTACTTACAAAGCTTTTAACGACAGTAGCATAATTACCAAATTAAGATAACTGACGATAACTTGTTGGAAAAATTCACTCGCATTTCAGAGAAAGTATGAAATCGAAAGACGCTATTCACCACACTCGCCGCACGTCGCGAGTGAAATGTAGTGGCTCAACCCCAAAATTATGTTCATATATTAAGACGTAAACTGAAGACGGACAGTTGTTCCTCTGGTCTCTATATTTACCATATCACGCATTAAAAATACACATCGGAGCTGGAACGGTTCGGCTCACTCGAGATATGCGAGCCAACTGTCCGTATAGCAGAAGGTCGCCTACGTAATATGAGAAGAGGGGAGAAATTTCTAGGGATACATACGCCGAATTATTTATTACTAGTATGAACTTAAGGAAGACTATTACGCATATTTAGCAGAAACTAACAGTAAGATGTGTGCAGCAAATAATTCATGATAATCGTGACTTGCACGTTAAGAACTTTCTGGAATAGGCTTGTTATCATGCTTCAAAATAGGATAATGCTCGGCTGTATAAAAGAGAATATCAATAAAATATCAAAAGTTATCCGATTTGTGAAACTGTCATTAATAATTAATATGTATCATCGTTTCAATTTTTACTGTAATATCTGCATTTGTATTTAATATTAAAATAATATTCTTAAATATATACCTAATATCTGTATAAATAAAAAATATAAAAAAATTCTTTTGAAAAATTATAATAGCGACATTTGTAATTTCGTTTAAAGATGAAGATATGCAAATAAGAAATCAGCAATGCCAAAAGAATCAGTGTATTATAACAACAGAAACTGATACAACCACAAAAACGTTCACTTTATCTTTTTCTTCTAGATGCAGAAACAGAAACAGATTGTGTCTATTCGCAGAGAACTATTTTCCCTTCTTTGAGTCCTAATGGAAAGAAACCGTATCTAATGCATATCATCATTTTGTTTTTGACTGACATGCGTTTCGTATCTCATGCATTGCAGTTCATCTCTGCACATATTATAAGGCAGTTTGTATTTTAGAAAGTTAAAAGTCTAGCTCAGATAAGCTGCAGTGTATGTTTGAGAGTGGTCTGAAGACGGAAAGTACTTTACAGATAAATTTGGAAAATCATAGTTCCCTCTCTTTCTCGATCAGGAATGCAATTTTTTAAAAGAAAAAACGCACATTCCCTGCACTACTACGACAATCTACGCAAAGAATCAGAAAATGTCGACCTGCATGGCAAGAAGACACGAAATGACACAAATGGCTCGTGACACAGTTTGCTGGCAGATTTCTAAATTTAACGTTCCGGAGGAGGCACTTCTTCCTGGGCAGGGGCGTGGCAGCGGATCGGTGGCACCGCGGCTGAGCAGGCTGGCGAGGAGGCGGCTGTCGCGTGGCGGCCCGGCCTGGTCCAGCCCCGCCCCCCGCTCCGGCCGCACACTGCCCTCTTCCCACGCTCCACGATCCCGGACAGTCTCCTCCGTTTCCCATCTCCGACTCCCCAAGCCCCAGGTGCCGCAACCGCGGGGCCTCGCCGGCGCACAGTGCACACATGTTGCGCCCTACCTGCGTGCTCGCTTCCGTCCCTGTCCCACACCCCGCGCCACGCCCTCCAGCCGTCAGCACATCCCGGAGGCAGTTTCCCTTGCCTTCTTTTGGGACAGGATCTTCGGCAACTGACTGACTCGGTACCTCTCATTTCGAGTGTTTATGATTCTGAATGAGGTTCTGAATTGCAAGATTTATTTTTTTAAGCATCTTCAAAATTTCTACCTTCAAACATTACAAAATATTAGATTCATATATAATTATTTTAGTAATTAAAAAGGTAGTACTTGTAATATTTGGCATTGCTCCTGGAATTAGTGCTTAGATTTATGTTAGACTTAAAATCCAGAATATAACTGCATAATTCCCGTTTCTTTGTAGTACTTCATGAAAGACATTTCAATTCAAAGTTATGTTACAGCTGCAATGTACTGGCAAATAAAGTAATCCTTACATTCAAATATATCCTGTCACAAAATATTTATCAATACAGCTTATGTCAATGCCACACAATTTTTATTTTCATTTCTCCTCCTTATTTGACACTGGTTCATCATACACTTTTGCACATTATATGCAAGGCAGAGACACAAATTATAGCCCGCAGTTCACCCCACAAGTTTTCAGTCCAGGATGCTGCTCTTATCTGTCGCTACAATATCGTATTAAACTAATTCCATAAGATTCTGGCTGATTCCTGCTTATTAATTACGAATGCTATGAATTAATTAGGCATAATGTATGAATGTATTTTCCAGTACATATTCTTAAGAAGCATTAAACTATGAGCCAATTCTGGGGAAAACACGGCACCAATATCACCGATATGTTTTCAGTAATTATCATATACATTATGAAATCTTAACTCATTTCATGTTCAAACGCGAATGTTAAAAAAGATGACTATCATCTTGACGCAAACAATACAAGAGAAATTGCTTGTGAATTTGTAAAATAATGATTTTGATACAATGTATCATGAATGGTTGGCAAAAAGTAGCAGTCTAATCTGGAGTAAATTTTAAGACCCGTCACAATAGCAAAACTGTGTAACGTAGGGCTACGGCTAGAGGCGTAGGTACGTCTCGGAAGCCCCGGTGCAGAGGGTTCAAACAGGGTGCCCATTGCCGTTGCCATCTTTATTGGGGTTTGGCGGGGATCCTCATTCCGGGTCCTGTCTTCGGGGCCCCGGTGCCGTGCAGCGGTTGCACCAGCTTAGCTACGCCCCTGCCGGCGGCCACCGAGACGGAAGAGCGCGTAAGTCGTTCCTTTACGACCGCCTGCGTGCGTCATTGACACCGCGCAGACAAGCAAATCCACGTCAAAGCATACAACTTTAAATTCAGAAACCGTAGCCCACCATGGCCTCGTGTTTCTCAAAGCGGCGGGAATTAAAGTTTGTTTTACCATCCGCTACGTTTCCTCTTTCACTTTGTAGGATCAATGCCTCCTCTCGGATACTTCCGCAGAGTATCTCCTTGTTGTTCACGTAGCACCCGCGAGTCGGAAACTCACAGAACAGCGTCCTCGCCCTCGCACACAACTGGTCGTGTCCTGTTTGCTGGGCGGCGGGAGGCAATCGGAAAACGGTCAGCACTGTTGCCTTTCCTCTTAGCGCCGCCGCTTGCTGTGCGACGTTCGTCTCCAGCGCAGCGTGGCGCCCTCGTTCCGCCGACCACCCAAGAACTTGTGCGGAGACAAATGACGACGTTCCGTGTCGTCATGTATATTTACATTTGTCTTCCTCTGTTTCAGTTTGTTCTTTTCTACTCTTATACAAATCTTTCGTTGTATTTCCCCGCTCTGTCACTTGCAGTCTAACAATGATTTTTGCTCCCTCTCCCTTTTCTATACCGCTTCAAAGTCTCTAAAGCTTACATTGTAAATTTTATTGTCGCATTCCATTGGTCGCCTTTCACGTCTTATGACAGCTGACTTCCACTGCTCTCACCTACTCATAGCCTTGGGAAAGGTTTTAATTAGCGGGAACACCGGGCCCGGATTCTGCGCAAATCGCTCCCGTGCCTCGTCTCCTTCCGCCGCCCCGGCCGGCTGTGCGTGCCTCTTCGCCACGCCGGCGTGTGGCCGCAGCCCTGCAGCCGGGCTCCATTGTTTGCGGGAGGCGCGGGGCAAACGCAGACTCGGATCAACATCCGCCCGTAGCACTATGCAGCTGCGGCAGCCGGGTCGTCGCGCTTCCTCCCCCGCCCCCGCCCTGCTCTGCTCAGCCGCCGCAGGCAGCACGGGAGCGTGCTGAGGGAGCCCGGCCACACGGGCGGGCGGAGAAGCTGTTCGTGCGGGAGCGTCGTACGTGGTGCGTGCGTGCGAAGGAGTTGGTACGATGGGGCGACCCACGTACGTGGCGGCTGCGTAGGAGAAAGGGCCGGCGGGCGCGTGTGCGGGTTGGTTGGTGGGGACGGTGGATGTCCCCACCGGATGACGGCTCGAGGGGTGTCGGGGGAGGGACAATAAGCCACAAAATTCTGGGCGTCACTCCAAACGCAGCACAGTATCCGTGCGTGGATTTCGGTGGGAGTGTACAAAAGTATTTTTCTCAACCCTGTACGAAAAGCCATGTCGGTGAAACTTCCTTCATTCTCTTCTACCGTGATTTAAGAGAACAAAATTTAAAACGTTTCTAATTGTACAATGTCCCACAGTCGGTATTAATTGATGTTTCGTGAAATAGACCGAGTTCCGAGTATCACAAGCCTACATTTTTCAACTTCCTTACAGACTTACCGGTTCAGGACACTTCATTGGTGGTGTCACAAAACATCGAGAAATAATTGCACAAAATATTCGTAAAATAAGCACTCTAGAATCAAGAAACCAATTTGATTTTTGATTGGTCAGAAGCCGCGAGATGTGGAATCCAGTTACTATTCATAAGTTTTCGAACCAATTATTCTTGTCTAATAAACACAAACGACCAATTAAATAATTTATGAGTTTCTTCCTTAAAGAGAGATTAGTCTCAACTGGAAATATGTCTGGTTACGAACTTTTCCCAGTAAGAATCATTATTTTCAGAGAAATTGCCAGAGAAGGTAAATCTGCGCCCTCGATGACGTGGACGTCGCTAAGCATAGGCCGAGGCACTCAGCCACCAGAAGTCCGCTTGCAGGAACCACTCTAGACCGACATTACTTATTTTGAGATGGCCGTGGTCTAACGAGACACTTGCCATATGAAATACGCGGCGACATTTTTGATGCCACAATTAATCTGAATATGCCACTGCGCGACCTCAGAAAGTGCAGCTTCGAAATACCCTGCCTGGAAAAATTATGAGATAAATTGCATCAACTGTTGGTGAAAGGTTTAAAGTCGTATTCTGTCCAACGTTATGCTCCCAATTATTTTTCGGAAGTCAGTTCATTCGTCTCTTAGCTGGTTGTAGTGTAAAAATAACCGTGAAAGAAATTAAGTCGTCCATAACTAGCTCTGAATGTATAAGATTAATTCATTAGAGATGGCATAGACTGAATAACGAGCAGAAGAAAAATAGGTAGAATATAATCGCAATGTTCCACCCTTAGAGCAAATTGAAATCAAGAATTTTCAAACGAACATTCCTAGATGAAACAACTTCACCTTTACATAATAGTGCCCGATAGATGAAGCCGTGTTTTCTGCACAATACATGAAAGTTGTTTTAAACAGAAGTATTCACGTCTTCGGGTTACGGAAATAACCGAGTGCACAAACAACACGTTTTCTCCACTGAGGAGAAAGTTTGTTCTAACTATAGAGCCCCGCTCGTGTTCTGCCACTGAAGTAAGCAATTTACCCACATGTCCATCAATATTGAATATCTCAATCAATAATTCTGACGTTTATTTTATAGTTCAGAAAATCGTATACTTTGATATACAAAATTAGAGATACAAACAAAACGCATCATAAATGAATTATAAGGCCCAGTCAATATATAGTCATCTTTCGGAAAAGATAATCTAAATCGTAATCTAATTAAACACAAATAGTAAAAAGTACGAAACAAGTTCATTAAATAAAAACTTCAGATTTTAACATCCATTCTTAATCCACTTCAAATTTGACGAGCGTAAACTAGTTGAAATAGCAATATTTTATGACATTAGCCTCTTATCTCACACCTTTTAACTTTCACAAATTGTCCTAACCTGTAAAGGGAGAAGGAAAGAGTCTAATGCCCGAGCTCTTAGAGAAATAATATAAAAAATACTGTGTGTTGTCATAAAATTAAATAACTTAAGAAGTTGAGTTCTTGCGTAGAGAAGTCAAAATTAGCCTCGTCCTTTCTCTCGCCGGCGCAAGGACCTTCTGCAACGGACACGATTCGCTTCACAGCGGACAGACTGTAACAGCGTCAACGCATGAACTTGCGTTGATGCGTTGGCCAGCTGCCTCCGTCTGCATGTCGTTCTTGCTTCAAGGAGATACAAAATAGGCCCTCATTAGATGGAACTATTTGCTTGAAAATAGATATTATTTATTGCTGAACTAAATATGATCGTACTGTAACGACTATACTACGCTATAAGTGAAAAATATGTCGTCTGGTAATATCCGTTTCATACTATTTTACTGCAAGGATGGTATATTGCACAGTTTCCACCCCCGTAAACTGCACCTTCTAAATTTGCTGGCTCTCCGGAAATTGCCATATATTCCGCTACCCGAGTACCACGAATCTACATGTTTCACGGGTTTCAACGATATCCGCAGCCTTCATAGGACGATCCAGGATTGGAATCGTTCTAAAAACAGGAAGTCTCATTCCTCTTCGACCAGTGCCAGGAAGGAGAGTTGACGTGTCTTGCGAGAATGTCAAAACTAGTCGTCAAATATCCTAGTGATATTTCTCTCGATGAAAAAAGTACCGGAAATAAACCAAAAGTAAGAGCTGCCTATCTTTGAAGTGCTACTCATTTCGAAACGAACTAGGAGAATATTCAGACTAGGAATACATTAATATCATTGAAACTAAAAACATAATTAATAATACTTGAAAGTTAAGAGACGAACTCAAATCAAACATTTCTGTTAAAAATTACTACTGCAATAAGAGTGAGCAGTGTGATAACGAAATGTGTGATGCGCTTTAAATAATCATAATACGCTTAACTTTACGCGTAAAATTATTCGCATGATTTGCGGGGTTCATTTCAGTACGTAAATAAGAACGATTTCCAGACGTAACGATTCATTTAAAGAATATTACGTCACAGAGCAAGCAGCTACAACCGAACGCGGGCGAGACTTAACACGCGATGCCGCCCGCCTGGCACGCAATCCAAATACGGGCTTTGTAACCAGCCCCCTCGCAAAATGGGGAGAACAATACATTCATTTGACGAACGGGATGGAAAGGTGGGACCACGAAACGAAAGTCTCTGCAAGCAGAAGGGCAAACCGTCACGTCGGCCTTCATCAACAGCGTCACGAATGACGTGCAGCATAGACGATTCGTCTCGTGTCGTAGGAATGCGCGTTAGCCGGTCGTTGGATGGGCGTTATGTCGAGCGAGATATCGCACGCTTCATAATCCGCGTGCTTTGCGTGCCAGCACGCGCGTGCGCGCAACGGGAAGGGAAGGGGCCTGCGGATCCGATCAGGTGGACGCGGCACGGCGACGGCCGGAAGTGCGTGATGACGGAGGCGGCGCGGGGCCGAGGCGGGGTGGAGGTGGTGATGGGGGCGTGGGCGGAGGGGGGGCGAGGTCGCAGGACCTCCGGCAGCGGCGCGCTGCGTCGCCCACGCCCAGAGCCCCCGCGGGCGGCGCAGACACTACGCTCCCACGCCCCCGCGCTCACGCACTTCGCACCCGTCAATCGCGCGCTCTCAAAACTGTCCCAGCAGGCCTGCTTTAGCATCAAAATCGCATAAACAATAGATGACCGGGAAAGTCAAATTACTACTACTGCAACTGATCCACAAAGTTGACCGATCGGGACTAGTTTTATTATGAAATTAGAACAACATTCAAAGCTTTGACTAAAATGAACATCGAGAACGCAACCGAAGATTTACAGTCGCTTGTGATCTGGAATTAGAACAAATATTCGTGATCACATGGCACAAAGTTCAGGAGGCAATAAAAGTCAACATAGCCCACGGCATTTACGTTTTGAAACATGATACGTTGCTAGAAATTCCATGGTGTTGGAAACTGCCAGGAGTAATTGCCTAGATTGAGAAATACAAACAGCTATTTGTCAACTTCGCGAGTGTGAAAGTGTCAGATTTTCAGACTATTATTCTGGATTAAGAGAAGCTAATGACCGCTTATGAATTACACGCTACACAATTAATGACGACGACAAATGGATAATTACATGCAATAGAGGATACAAATGACCGGTATTAATCAGAATTTCAGCTGCCAGCCCCCGCCGAAGCATCTTAGCTCGGAGATTCGAACGAGTGGCGGCGCGCCTCAAGGCGCCGGGCAGGGCGAGGTGCTATTTGTGCCGGTGGCCGGTGGCCGGTTGCCGGTTGCCGGTCGCCGGCGCCCGCGCCGTGGCCGTCCGCCGGCTGCGGCGTGACCAGCGGGGGCGCGCGCGGCCGGCGCGGTCGGAGAGCGTACCGTGTGCCAGTTCCAGGTGAAGGGCAGGCGTTCGTCGCGCTCCCGCCACGGGAACATGGGCGCGTCGTCGCGCTTGATGAGGCGGAGGCGCGTCGAGAACATGCTGCCGGCGGAGGCGGAGGCGGCGGCGAGCGCGAGGAAGAGCGCGGAGGGCGGGCCCTCGCCGCCGGCTGCCGCTGCCGCGGCCGCTGCTTCGGCGTCCGCGAGGTCGGGGCGGGCGAACGGGGCGAACGGGGCGCGCCGGCCCGATGCACTGCGCGCACTACTGCCGCCGCCGGCACGCGGGGCACCGAGCGACAGGGCCGCGCCGTCCCACTCAATGGCTGCCTTGTCTCGGCCGCCGCCACCGCCGCCGCCTCCGTCGCCGCCTCCGCCTCCGCCGCTGCCACCGCCCCCCACGTGTGCACCAGCAGTAGCAGCCGCAGGAGAGACATCGGTAGCGTCGGCGGAGCAGACAGAGGCGGAGGCGGAAGTGGTAGCCATCGCAGACGCATCCCTGACGGCGCCATCGTCTTTGCCGTTCGGAGAGTACGACCGCCACCGTGAAAACAGCAGACGTTTCGGGAAGCAACACGAGTCGTTGCAGCACAAGCCTGTCGACGATCGTACCGGCGAAGGAGAGAGCGAGGGCCATGTGGACGTGGACGTCGACGTCGAGGGCGTGAGGGACGGAAACGGCGACGGGCGCGACGCGGTCGGCGCGAGGTCACCGGGCGCCCCGTCCTCCCTGGCGCTGTCGTGGACGCCCCGGCGGCTCAGAGCATCGCCCATGGCTGCGGGAGATTCTCTCCACAAATACAATCCGCAAAATGCTCCCGACAGAGGCGAGACGAATGAAGACTAGGCTCTTGAAGGAAGTGGACTTGTTCCTCATGATTGCTCGCACAAATACATCACAGCGATGTGTCTACCATTCAGGGTGTTCGGCCATCAGCAGGAAGAACTCCTTTGTATTTATGTAGACTTCAAGTCACCGGAAGCATAACTAAGGGTACAATACGACAAAGTCTGCTTGAGATATATTGACTATCTATGGCAAGGCTATCATCCGCGCGCAATTCAATCGAAATTTATATTCTCAAGAATGCTGCATCATGTAATAATTTAAGACCTTTATATAAGCATGAGAGAAGATCATACGTTCACTAGATTTTCAAACAAAGTTATTGCTGTTCGGCAAGATAAAACAGATTAAAACGGTAAGATAAATCAGATAAAAGCTATAGATGAAAGAGAAAAATATTCTAAAGTAATCTGAAAAACTACTGACCAGTCAAAGAGCAGCAACAACAACAACAACAAACACCCACGACATGTTTTGAACTTCACTCCGTTTATCAATGAACGAGGGCATAATTAAAGTCTTTCTCAATCAGGAACACCGTCCTCCAAATCATACGGGACTTACATAAAAGCGCAGTTTATAATTTATTTCTCCTTTTTAATTATGTGTATGTATGTATATTTTTACGAAGGTCTGTGAAAATCTTCAACAGACAATGCGCAGACCGGACTACCCAGCGTGTGAGAATTTTCTTCAATAAACCCTAACCTCCCTCCTCCCCTTCCCACGTATCCGCCTAATTGCGTTACATCGCGGGGAGTGGCATTGTAACTACTTGGCTGTCCGGAAGAAGTCGCGTCCCAGGCACAGATGCCAACGTTTCGGCTGCCACACTGTGACTTTCCTCGGAGCGAAACGACACTACTGAATGAGTCAGGATCCAACTTTCCTTGGTGGAAGTGTCCCATCGTTGTCATTCCTATAGTGGTTCCAAACAGACCAGTGGCTCGTCTCTACCATGACAGGGTATCCCTACAATGACGCATGCCGCTTCACTTCAGACAGTGCGGAATGCACATGGTACCCTGAGGGCAAATATCCTAAATACTGACCCCATTCCTCCTACGCAGCTTTTGGTACTTGTAGCTGTGGCCCAAACTGGGGTTCCGTATAGCAAACCAGACGTGACCGCTGAAGCCAATAGATTTTTCTTCTCATCACTACGCTTCTCAGTGTTCAGCATTAGCCTTGTTACTGCAGCACTGACCGGCGCTGTTTTCTTGCTGGAAAGACCTAACTGGACTCTAAATGACAAGCGTGTGTCGATCGTGAGGCCTCCTGCTAGTCACAGAATCATTTCTGTCATGTTATCATCAAGCTGTAATTCTGAGGATTCCAGCCATCGATGAAGAATAGTAATGGCTTGATTGCAGATACATACTATATCCTCAGTAAATTTCGCGACGGTGATGATGGCAATGTCGTCTGCGAAACCTACCACCTTGGTTCCTTTTGGAAAGGGAAGTCTAAGGACCTCAACATGCATAACATTCCACAGCAGTGGACCCAGCACTGAACTTTGTGAAACACCGGCTGTGATGCCGACAAGCTGAACAGTGTCGTCTGTTGAACGAGCATTGCGGAAGCCATACTGATTTTCTGAAAGTCGTCGTCCTCTCCCTACAGCTTCTTCAAATCTGGTGCTTATTATATGCTCGAGAACATTGCCAGCTGAACAGAGTATACACAGCGGCCAATAAGACAACGGCTCGCTCCTGTGGAAAAGGTGTGAATTGTTTTTTCTATCTCTCTGGAAATGTTTATCAGGCATGAATTGTAGAGATCCGCGAAGACTTACCTACGAGCAAATATCGCAATGTTGAGCGCAATGTTGGGAATACTATCTGGTCTCGAAGCCTTAGTTTTACTTATAATGATTGCATACAAAAGCTCATCTTTACTAACTACTCTCAGTAAAATCCCTTGACTGATCTTTCCGGGGAATTGATATGGTCATTTGTCCCTTCAGTGAAATGAATGTTTTATGGCGGGAGGTGGAGGTGTTCCTCCCCCGCTGTAGGGCGAGATCCGGCCCCGATCAGCACGTGGCATGCGGGGGCTTTCCCCTTCCAAGCATGTCCCCCAGTGGGGCTTCGTCCCATCCAGGACAAGCTCTAGATCCCGACACGTGTGGTACTGTGGAGAAATGTAAGTGTGTGTAAGGGAAGATGATAGAACAAGGAAGAGGAAGGAATGATTGCGCGCGGTCCATGGCCCTTTGTTAGGGTACTGTTCTGGCATTCGCCTGGTATAAATAGGAGAAATCACGGAAAACTACAGATCAGAACGTCCGTTGATCAGGCCGCTATTGTTCTCCAGACAGCGGCTTAATTCAATCTAGATTTGTAGCTAGACTCTAAAATCTGCCACGGTTGGGACTAGAACCTAGGACATCACAGTTAGTTGCTGCAGAAACAGCGACAATTCTAGCTACATATACAAATATTTAAATAATATATATGCATGTATGTAAGAGTAAATATGTTTGTGTGTATATAGGCCTATGTGTGTGCATGTGTAAACTTTATACAATATTTTCTCTCTCGCGTACATTATTCGTCGTTCTTCATGCCCACAAATACAGATCAATGAACGCCCTGGACGCTTACGTTGGCACTGGTCTCGTGTTTTCAAGTCAAAGCTTTAGGAAATACGCACGTGCATAGACTCAACAGATGGAAGTAATACTCTAGTATGTAGTACTACAGTCTTTCCTTCTGAATTACACAAGAAAATCACGTAATCTCAGAAAGCGTGCCAACTGATCACCCATTCAGTTACATGACTGGCTAGCAAAGGGTAGTGGCGTTCCGTTTTTACTTTCTCGTCTTATATTGTGAGAAGAAAAAGTATTCTAATCCGGAAATCGGCATTTGTTCGACAGAAAAACTCTCATTACCGGACCGTGGTAATAAAAAAATAAGATACGTCTTATTCCTAAATGTAATAAATTACTTCCTCTCATACGTTACGTAGTCCGAATCCGTTTTCTGGGTGATCCTTGATACCGGAAAATCGTCTGATGGCAGTCCGTCAGTTCGTCAGTCCTTCCATGGTCAACACTAGCGCCTAAATCGTTTAGATGATTTTCTTCAAAAGTGATATTCTCCGATAAGTCTCAACGAACTCTAGTAACTGCTAGTGTGAAACGGAAAATTTTATTTTGGGGGAGTTTTAAATGAAGCCTCAACAGCTTTATAATTTTTTTTATTTAACTTTAGTCACTGGATATGAGCTCATGAGAAAATTGTGCGAATCTCACTTGCGTTAAAATTATTTTTCGAAAATTGGAAAAGTCAGGACAACGCGAGAAAGTTTATCCTGCTGTTGTTTGCTGGTTCGTTTATCTGACGAAGCTTATATGAAATATTAGGAAATGATTCTTCCATGACAACGGCTCGTGTTTTAAAGAACAGTAAAGATTTTGACACTGGTCAATGTAATTGAGGCAAGACAAATAGTAGAATTCTCTCAAATGAGGCAGTATTCACTTACTGAAAAATAGTGTCAGAACGGACACACGTGTACGCATTTGTATGTTAAGTAACAGTGGCAAATACAGACTTTCAAATACGAATGTACTTATATGCGTGAGGTAGCGCGCGGGTGTGTGCGTGGATCATAAATGTTTCTCTACATTTAGAGACTATACTGAGCATCAAAAGGAAAGCAACATTAATCTTAACAGTTCTATCCAATCTATTATTTACCATTTTGACTGAATAATTCTAAACAACCTGTAACAAGTATTGTTCAGGTCACATTTCCGTACCGTATATTATAAACCACCAACTTCTATTTTTTCGTCATAAATCTATTTCTAGTAGGAATGAGGTAACACGCTATTCAATTGCAGCCCAGTTATGGGGTTTGTGTCAATGGTTTCTAATGAAACATGGAATGGTTTCTAATGGAATAAATGGAACAAGACCGTCACATTTCCTTAGCGTTTTATTTAGAGAGGGGGTATCGGAATTTAGACATCACAGCACTCATTTCAGGGAACATCAGCATTATTCCATTTATATCATTGTGGCGCTAATCATACTAAATAGATGAGATGTAGCGCTCTGAGTGCAACGCCAGATGTTACCGTTCCTTCATTTGTAAGTGGTAGCCGAGTCATAATGAGTCACTGGGGAGGAATGCAAGCCAACGCAGTCCAAGGAAAGGACGGCCGTCCGCCGCGTATCCCAGGAAGCTCTGCGGAATGTCGTTCCAAGGTTTCAATTTCTTGTTAAAATGAGAACTCTAATATCCAATATCAAGAACAATCATTTCATTTAGACTTTAAAGATACTGACGTACGTTTTAATACCCACGACATCTGAACCCAAAAAGTGTCTCTCATAGCAACCGCAATTAAAAGTCCATGCAAATTGAGAAGAGTTCACAGTAATGAAGCGAGAAGTTTTCAAATTACTTTATGATTCTTTCAGTTCAAATTTCGTGTCATCATGAACTCTGTAATCCCTCAAATATAAATTAGAACTATGATCGGGAAAATACTGACAACAATTTGATACAATGGAATATATAGAAATTTGTGTGTAGTGGAAGAGAAAGACGTGGCATTTTGTATATTTCCTATTTTCAAACTGCAAAAATAATATTAAATATCTCGAAAAGGATTTATCCGAAATTGAACTATTTGAACGGACATTGAATTTCAATTACCCAAGCGGGTGCTGAAAAGAACTACCCGCCAACAGAAACATTAAACGTAAGGAAAATTGCACGGAGGAAGGATCAGAGGGTAATGATGACAACTGGATAATGGAAGCAAATAAATTATCTCCTCTGTTTGGGAATAAGAATCCGTGATGCAATTGTGTTGTTTACACAAATTACGGAATTAATCTAATTTTCATAGAATAACAAACACGCTGAGCCCTTTAATACACCAGCGGATAGATGATTATGAACAGAGGCGAATTTGAAAATCAAACTCCAATTTCACTTAAAGAATACATCATACACTAATTAATTCGTTCCAATAATACATGGAAATTATTTCCTGAGAAATTGCATTCGATAAATCTTTCAGAAGCACGGAATTCACTTATAAACTTCTCCCTTTATGTGCCAGTTTCTCTATCCTTCACTTCTTTTTGTCAATTTCAAGACGACATGGCAACCTGAAGAGCTTGCCAAAGAACCTCTCTGTTTTCTTTTCGTCTTTACAGTCACAGCATCTCATTCCATATTTTAAGGGGTCACCGTCCCTATTGTTCTACTTTCAAATCTTCTGTGTTTTTAGGTACATGATTTCACTTTGTAACTCACGATATTCCCCTAGCATTTTATTCATTTGGATCAATGACGCACAATCCACGCCCCCGGTGCGCGGTGGTGCGGCATTTCTACTCTTCGTGTCGTGATCACTGTTTATGATACGAGGAGATCCAATCAAGGGCAATACCACCCAATCTGAATGAAGGTAATTTTGAGAGCAAAATGTTTGTCATGACGGTAAACGCTTTCGAAAGATCTAAAAATATTTCCATGTGTGTTGATTTATTGAGGAAGCAACATATTTTCTAAAAAAATGCCGTTTCCGTATACATGCATCACGCAAGCGTCAGATTTTTCTATAAATTTTGCCACTCATCGGTAGGAGAAGAATCAAGCAGTTCTAATTGACATACGTTTACATGAAATTGCCTAAATTTCCATAACTAACACTCCGCTTGATTTCAGTCAGCAGCCAAACTCACCAGTAAATGTCTTTGCAATTTAACGTATTTTTAGTGTTTCACTGCTAATAGCGATTGAAGGTTTTAGAAAGTAGAAAAAATACAATTTTTTCTATCCAGATATTTGGTAATGTGTAATAAATACTGCTTAAAATTTGTGAGTTTAACATAATGGTGTACTGGTAATTGGTGCCGATTCCGGCAGCTGCAAACCAATTTCAGCATATAATTTCTAAAAATGAAATTACTTTACTTCATTAACACAGCGTACAGAACCGTGGTATCCAACCAATGAGGATAGCGTGTCGCGAAGTGCTCCCAGAAGTGCAACAGAACATTTCAGAACAATATTCACTTTCTGTCATCAGGAAAGTCCTGTAAAACACTATTTTGTTCTCGAAATGTTGAAATGAAACTAAATAAAACAAACCCTTTCATAGTCTAATTCCGTAAAAAACCGCACTAAATGGTAATAACGAATTCAATAAAATGCAATCATGTAATTTTGTTACAAATTTTATTATTATTATTATTATATTATTATATTATTATTATATTATTATTATATTATTATTATATTATTATTATTATTATATTATTATTATTATTATTATATTATTATTATTATTATTATTATTATTATTATTATTATTATTATTATTATTATTATTATGTGCCAAATTTTATGTCCTTCGTCTCCCTTGTGTGTTATTTAACTCGAAAGGATCATAAAAACACGACGGGTGACTTCGCGGGATCAATCGAATTCCTTACTTTCTTTTTATCTACATTTAAGTAAATACTACTCCAAAAACGAATAACTAAGAAAAGAAGCACTCATTTTTGTCTATGCTCAAAATAACTAATACATAACACAAATCATCTTGTGCAATATACAAATGTGTTGCCTTGTGGTACGCGTACGGCAAACAAGTCATTGCCATATACAACAACTGAGTATTACAAAGTTAGCCAAACACGGGGGAGGGGTGGGGGCGACGAATAATCACCGTCACCTTGGCACCTATCATCCTTCGTCCATCATTTCACTCGAACACCAAAGGCTCACTTTCTAAACTAATTACTTAAATGGTCTTCAACCCTTTCTGTTAGCTTAATGGCATAACCATGTCTTGCAAAATGAGCGCGGGAAAGTGTATTTACGTGGCACTGCTCAATTTCCTAAGAGAACATGAAATTTCAACGACGTTTCCCGAAAAAACAGCTTATTACAGTTGCAGAAAATATGCAATAATCACATGTTACATCTTAATCTCGTCTATGTGTGCTCGATATTACCCTTTTATAGTGACCACACATCAATTCCGTTGATATTTCTTTCTTCGATTAATACGACAGCACATGGATCGCTTTACATTCTGCAAGTCGAAAATCCAGCACAGGAATTTGATTTGATTTGATTTTCGTCAAAATCAGGAAAACTACAAGTGATGTATGGGCAGCACGTTTTCTTAAGCTCCAGAATCCCCAGCAAGAGCAGAGCGTCTGGCAGGCGTGAGGCCCAGGGGCGGTGAGCCGCCAGCAGCGAAAAGCCGCCGCCGCGCAGCTTCCGAAGGCGCGCCCCTTCGTGGCCTCCTCGGACGGAGCGGCGGCTGTCGCGCGGTGCATTTTGGGCGACGCGCATGAAAAATTTGGGGCTCGCCACACAAAATTTGTGGTTCCGTGCCAGCCGTGAAGAAGCCGCCCGAGTGATTCAACGCGCAGCGATGCTGCGGCGGCGGACGCAGGGGCGGACGCAGGGGCGGACGCAGGGGCAGAGGCTGAGGCTGAGACGGACACGGAGACGGAGACGGGTGTGGCCTCCTCCGAGGTGAAGCTGCGGCTACGGGTGAGTTTCAAGCGTTTGTGGGCGGTTCGGCGGAGACTGCGTTGCGCGGATAAGGAAATTCAATGAGGATAATACGAAGATAATGAAGAACGAATCGAGCTAATACCACGGGAGGAGTCTGAGAACAAGATGACTGGGATGTCCGGTAGAGAAGAGGACGAGGAAAGGTCGAAGTGACAGGTGTGGGCAAGAAAGAAAATCTACTCATTAAAAAATATGGGGGAAGCTTGGCCTGAGAAAGGGTGGACAAAAGAGGGAAGGCGCGAAGATAAGATGTGAAAGAGAAGTGAGAGGGAATACGGAACAGTTTCTGGAGGGAACTGAAGCAAGATGGCGAGAGGAGGAGCGAGGGCACGGCGCAGTCAGTAGGGCGAAGGAGCAGTCGAGAAGAGCTAGCCGAACGGAGTTAGGCCAAGGGGTCGACGGCAAGGGAGGGGGCGGGGCGGTTGGGGCGTGGGCGGGAGCCGAGGCGCGGGCGGGGGCGGTCCGCAGCCAGGCGCGCGAACCGTCAGCCTCCGCCGTCGTTGCCGCGCGCTCGCTATTCTTGGCCGGCCACGAGACCTCGAAATAACTTGCGGCAACATTAAAAATTAGTTTCTAGCAGAAGGAGGCGGAGGAGGAGAAGAAACATGAATAAAAAGTACACGACGAGCCAAGTACGCTCTCGGAAACCCCAAGTCAGCCTACCCAATCTCCCCGCGGCGCCAGCAGCCACGAGCCAACCGCCTCCGCGAAAGGGCCCTGCGCGGCGCCCGCCCGCCCACAGCAAAGGGGCGTTTAGTCGGCGTTTCCGAAGCAAATTTAGACACTTGGAAGAAGGATCTTACGCATAGAAAGCATGAACTGTACGACTAATTTGACCCATGTATTTTCACACATCAGGAACACTGATTTCTTTTATGACCGTATCTCCCTCATTTGTCCTAGAGATGGAATGCCGTACTACAGTTACTTCATTCATTCATTGAATGAGATTTCTATGGGGAACAAAAATTTATCAAGAGAATGTTAAAATTTTAACGTACACATTACTGAAATACAGGTTAGAAATGGTGCTAATTAAATGTGTACGACTTAAAAAAACATTCATACGCAGATTTTCCTATGTTCAATATATTAGATAGTTTTATTAGACTCCTGTAATTCCGATATCTACTACAATTTCCATTTTAATTAATTAGATTATAAGATTACAAATCAATTACATCTGTGTAATGTGCAGCTATCTTTACTTTACGAGCAGAAGTTAAGAGATTACGTAAAATGCAAGGAGTGCCTACGTGATGTATACGATGCTGTCTAATACTTATGTTCGCCCTAGTCCAGCCAGCCGCATGTTTGCCAACGAAAGAGAAAAGAAACGCGTGTTCTTGTCCCAATGCTTCATGAACTACTGTGGCTCATAGGGTGCCCTTTCCCCTTCTGCATTCCTCTACAGGGGGTCAACAGCGGGCGGAGCCACGTCATTCGGGGGCATCAAAAAGCGCAGCAGCTTCTCATAAAAACGCATATTTATGAACGCAGCCCGTTGATTAGAATGTGAATGAGATTTTACACAAACGAATGAATGGGTGTTCTCGAGATCAACAAACGTTGGTAATAAAGAGCAATGATAAGACTCCACGAGTTGCAGCAAACAAAATATCTTTGTTTTCCATATTCTTGTACACGAGACATTACAACTAGATGACTAGTCCGACATCATGGTCGTTATGAAAAGCCAATGTATCAAAAGTTATCGTGCGTTCATAACTCGGATATTTACATTATTCACTAAAATTAATTTAATAACACTATTTTATATTTCCATTATACCACGCTCGGCTTTCGAAGAAAGTAACATACAACAATGTCTTATTACACGTATATTATATTTTTTATTATATCATATTATATAATATATATCATTTTGTATATGACAATTTGAATACATAATAAAACATTTTTATGTTCCTCAACACTATCGAGACCGTGGACTCTCAGAATGCAGGCTAGTATTTTTATATTTGAATTCGCATGTACATTTGACCAGTAGTTTAGGACATTCCAAATTCGATGCTTAGCATGAACTGGAAAATGCTTCTTTGATCTCCAGGCCTCAGCCACATACACGTCGTTTAATTTAAACGTTTGAAGCCAGTACCCGTAGAACAGTGTTATGGCTAATTAATCTACACGAAGGTTTTGTTATTTCTTTTGATATACTTCCGTACGCACAAAACACGCTGAAAATGCCTCGGCAATTATTCTTATGGGATAACAAGCAAACCCTCTGAATAGCTAACGCATCCTGCATTCCTACAAGAATATGCAACATTCCACGAACCAATGTTGCTAGATGTAGAGCAAGCATATCGAGGTCGCGGGCAAGGTAAGTAGCTCCCTAGAGTTGGCGGGGACTGCGCCCAGAGCAACTGGTGCGTTAAAGTAAGGGTTAAAAGAAAGGGTTGTACAAATGCTCGGGAATGGCGATACGTCACTGGACACCTGGCCCACTACAGTCTTTTGTAGGAATCAGTTGAAAGTTATTGCCCCAAATATATCTAATACTCATTTCAATTTTCTCTACCAAAGCAAAGAAATTATCCATTAAAATGAAATCCTGCATCAGTTAGGTTTCAAGTTGACAATTGAGTGTAAAATTAAACATTTTGTATCGAAAGTATCTTTATTTCGTAATCGTATCCTCTTAAGAGTGGAATAACTGCATTAACTTACTCCGTTCATGTTAGGAGGTTTAACAGAGAGATTAGTGCCAGTTATAACAGCAGCTTGCCCATAAGCGAGAATTGTTCACATAAAGACACTTGTTAATTTGTTTAATATTATTGCTACATATAAGAAATAAATGAATGTATATATTATAATGTATATACATTATATAAATGAATGTATATAATGTATATATTATATATAAATGAATATATATATATATATATATATATATATATATATATATTTACATATTTTTAATAAAACTATCTCAAAATGGAAACAAGGAAAGAAATCGTCGTTCAAACATATTCATGCCACTTGACAAACATGTTTATATTAAGCAGAATTTAAAAAGAAAACAATCATGAAAGAGTTATAAGTAGTAAGGAACATCAACAAAAAACAAATCTCGGTTATTTGATAGAACAAATCTGCAAAGCTATTTTCGCATGAAGCCACTACTTCCCGCCCCGCGCTGCTTCATCCTGGGCGTGTACGCCCCTTTCTGGATTTGGAGAGAAACTGAGAGCGGAGTGAGGGGAAGCTGCCAGTGCTCGCAGGAGCGCCGGGCTTCCCAGGAGAGCAAGTAGCTCTTGCGACATGTGTGATGTGGAGGAATAAAACATTTTCAAGCCATAAGGTAAACAACCATTATTTCTTAAAGAAGAAAATCCAGCTGAACGGATATATTAATTGACGAAGAGCGTTTTAAATAAAAAGGGAATTGAATAGAAAGTGTGTAATGTCAACGACAAAAGTACAGAAAAATTAATTCTATTCCTTCGCCAGTACCAGCAAACTTTTGTAAGGGGGAGTTATATAATGAACTCCTAGTAAAGATCAATATTTTCTAAATAGAAATTCAAGACCACTAAAAGAATTTTTTTCATGTACACAATTTAGCAGAAAACTAATAAAACACGTGCATTACGATTCAAAACTACCTTTACCTTTACCTTTACAAAACTTACCTTTACTAAATTTAGAACTGATTGCTCTAATTATGACATATTTTATGTAAACTTCATAAATCTGGCAAATACAATTTAACAATCCAACAGAGCTGCGCCGACGCTCTATGGATCAGAATCCGGAATACTGACAAATTTTGAAAAATATTTTGTTTTATTAATCTTACGAATTTCGAAGCAACGAAAGATAACTACACTCTTCCTTTTGACATTTGTATTATTTCTTAGGGAAAGGTCCCCTTTTCTACTGACTGAACCTTTACAAATGATGTGTCATTGCAACGGTAATTTCTCGGCTTATACATTAAATTAGATTAAATGCTTTCGTTATTTTCATAAAGTGATGCATAACGTTTCCCAGCGCGTTAAGGCATAACTCAAACGGATGCATCCTCGAACCGTAAAACCTAGTTTCCAAGGCGCATAAATGAGGACATCGAGTTATGTTCCTTGGGTGGTAATCAACAAAATGAGCCTTCACCAGACCTTCCACTACATTTTTAGAGATTTAGTAGATTCCTAGTTTAGATTCTTTGAAAGTTCCTCATAGCTCACGTGGTTAGAGGCGTTCAGTCTAATTCCATTTCTAATTAAAATAAGTATTTGATATTATGCGTGCATTAATCGCACAGATCTGAATCACTCGGTTAATAACGCTTAGTTATGTTAGAATTTTCACTATGCACAGTACCGGGTCAACATGATGTAACATATACTTCAGGAATTGGCTGCAAAAAGCGGTGTTACAGTTACGTTATTGTTAAGTATTTGTAATACAATGATATAAAGTATTTTCACATTTAAAACAATGATTCACAAAAATCGCTAGCTGGCCCAAGTCGGATTAATCCGACCCTAAAATTCTAAATGCACACTTATACAAAAGGCGAAATGTTCTCAAAGGTAAGTCTATTTCAATGCAATAGGTTTCCATTTCTTCGTTAGATATAGGGTAACACCCTATTGATTTTCTTGGCCTTTCGTGGATTTACACATGCCCACCAGACTTTAAAACACGCGTGACGTATTTCCCACTGACCCCTTCATTTAAATTTCTTTCTTTTTTAAGGTGAGAACAATTAGAAAGTTAGTTCACAAAGTTAGAAAATAAACAAGACTGCAAGCGCACAGAGGTTCGCAACGCAGCGTCGGGGGTGTCGGGGTGGCGTCGTCGCTGGCGCCGGGGTCGACCGCCTCGTTGGCTGGCGCGCGCACAACAATGCTCAATGGGCGGTGCATGGTCTTGGACTGTGGCCACAATGCAGGCCAAAAATAATAAGTTTCCAACGCGTCCTGTCTGAAAGCTGAATGAAACCGCTCACAAGACAGTGGCTGCCGGCGTCTCGGCGGCAGGAGCGCTAGACTGCAGGGCGCGGGACAAGGGCGGAGCAGGTGGCGCTGGCGGTGGCGGCGGAGCGGAGGGGGAGAAGGGCAGCGGGGAAGAGAGAGATGCACAACGGCGCGCGTCCTTGCCCTCCGCGCAGCTTCCGGGGATTGTCTCCCGAGTGCTACATTGCGAAGGAAAGGAACGCGGTAAAATGAAAGCGACGTG
This sequence comes from Teleogryllus occipitalis, assembly GCA_011170035.1. Lineage (NCBI taxonomy): Eukaryota > Metazoa > Arthropoda > Insecta > Orthoptera > Gryllidae > Teleogryllus > Teleogryllus occipitalis. The sequence continues at coordinate 21,337 of BLKR01001879.1, read as the reverse complement.
CGACTTGTAATAAATGCAAGAAATGCATTCAAAATTCCACTTCAGTAACTTCTAAAACGTTTTGTTGTTTTTAAAAGACCATTCCCCTTTATCATCCTCTGAGAGACTTTTAATGAGAGTACATTTTGAGTATCCCAAAACATGTTTTTCCCCCTTATATTTTTAGCTTTAGTACGATAGAGAATAAATTTCTAACTGTAGTATATGCAGATGAACTTTTCGATACACAACTTGAATCATTAATTTTAGTGTACCAAACGTGCACACTGAGTCTTACGCAGACGTATATTTTTCGAATATCTGACGTGTTCAGCCACACCTTATTTCGTGGACTCACGACATCGCTGTGCCAAATCTCCCACTAGTCACACTGTACCATGAACCAAGCCGAACGAAATAAATTACTTAGTGGCTAATATGGGGATCGCCAAATCTCTTAGAAGCAAGTTTATAACTAAACCGATGATGATAATGATGATTATGATGATCATACATTATACAGTTCTTTCTCATAGTGTATGCAAATTTAATGAGTAGCAGTAACACACTTTCAAACAGTGATCACGATATTATTAATACGTTTTCAAGTATACTTTCTGAAGAGTCTCTCTGTCCTCGAATTCTGATAGAAAATTCTATAGAAACTGGCGTGCAGTTGAAAACGCGAATGAAATTGTCGCTCTAAGGGAGCTATAGATTAGATAGGATTAGATAAGAATTTATGACTAGTATGTTTTTCAAAATCCACGTTATCATGGATTTATTACCAGATACGTGATAGATCTGTACAAATCAGTTTGCTTGTTAATTTACCACTTTATACAACCCTAGCGGCACAGCTATTTTTGAGAAAGTTGCGAAATGAATGAAAATACAAATACACTCCATTAGCAGTTAATATTTAAAATTTTGCTAAGGTAAGGCCCTAAACACTAACGTACTCCGTAATATCGTTCTTATTTATGAAAAATAATGATTTTGACTTTAAAAAAGACATCTTGTAACATATTTCCGTCTCTGATTTTGTATTTCAATACTTATTTAATCCAGCCTTAAAATTCTGCAAAACATGATCAAAATATCCTTAGGACAATAGAACAAAAATTAGATACCGCGATCTTCGAACGAACTGGCATTATGCCTAACAGACGAAAACAACAGCAATGTTTGATGGAAATTAAATGAAAATTTGTTTAAAATTACTTGAATTGGATCTTTTCTAGAATGACATTGTTAACATTGAACTTAATGATAATTGGCAAATTTAGAGTCCTAAATTTTTTGCAACGATACCGACAAAAGGACAGAACAATAATGATTAGGGACAAATGACACACGGCGAAGTTGCGTGTACACGCGTGCAGTTGCGTGTTTCGAAATAATAATAATGATAATGATAATATTAATAATGATAATAATAATAATAATGATAATAATAATAATGATAATAATAATAATGATAATAATAATAATGATGATAATAATAATGATAATAATAATAATGATAATAATAATAATGATAATAATAATAATGATAATAATAATGATAATAATAATAATGATAATAATAATGATAATAATAATAATGATAAAATAGACGACCTGGCAACCAATTACTAAAAATTCTTCGGTTTAGTTATGAGCCAAAGAGGTGAAACTTATCATCTGATTGCAATAAATTGTATGTATTTCACTTTCCACTTCATCGCGTATAATTCCTTGGACTTCAAGAAGAATGATTTTAGGTATTTTCATTTTCTAGAGTCCACGAACACTATTTAGGGTACAGGAAATGAAATTTTCTCTTCTAAAATGAAGATTTGTCTTACCAATTTTCGTCATCGGTATCAGCGGTTATCATAGTCCGCATCATCAATATGTGTTTTGGGGCATGCAGGTAGCTCCAGATTACCCATTTATAAAATAATGCGTAATACTTGAAAAGTTATTAGTAGACATCGGATGTTTAGGGAAATGCCTATTTTTTTCTAGAGAACTTATTTAAAGGCTGATAATATATGTCCACGAATCATGACAAATGGTGACATATGAGGAAGTTTTATAATGCTTATTTTTGCTTATTTTAGCATAAATGCCTATTTTTTGCATAAATACCTTTTTTAGGACTTTTTTGCCTTTTCTTTATTATATTTATATACAATGCTAAGATATCGGAAAGTCGGCGATGGTCCGACGTGACCATTCATTACGAAACCTTCAATTCATGTCTTGAAATTTAAAGTTACGAGAGAATTCCAACTGATTTTTCTCCATTTCCCTATTTCATAAAATACCAGCCATGATCCGAGAACATGGCCGATTAACAATACACCGAGGGAGCCGAAATTTTAAGAGGAAATAAATATAAATTCCCAGGTTTCAGTGTTGCTAGTGTTGGATTGCTAAAATATATGCCAGTCACATCGTTCAGAAATCCTTCTTCGCATTCAAACTGATTTTGTCTGCCAGTCGCAAATTTGAAATTGTGATCCTTGAAAAGTGACCGGTAATATGTAAATATTACTGGTTAATGGAAACTATTAAGAATAAAATGTAGAAGAGTTGTAAATATGTAAATCTAGTTTTACATTAAAACTGGTTTTGAACTGGTTTTGTGCATTTAAGTTTACAAAATAATATAGACAAAAATTACAATTTTTCCATTTTATTGTGTATGTAACTTATGACAGTGCCTTTTTCTCCTTATTCTTGACATTTTCAGTGCCTTTTTAGGCGCCTAAAAACGATTTTTTAGTGCCTAAACATCCGATGTCTAGTTATTAGGAACCAAGGACTGCAGTGACGATTTATTACAATATTTTCTTACAGTGAAAATTCAAACATTTCAAGAATCGAAATTATGTCATATCAGTTTTTGTAGACATGCATTTTTTTATTGTAAAATTTAACTGAAACATAAATACGTACTTTAACTAACACGCAAGCGTGTCGACTTTAAGTGAAGAAAACAATGCGTTCATATGATAAGAAAATCTTCGGAATTTTTCTATGTCTATGGGTCAAACGAACAAAGATCAAATATTGAAGTCAATAAAAAATAAAAAGGATTTTGTTCTTTCATTTATTCCTTCAAATAATGTTTCTGATTTATTAAACATTTATAATATATTTTTGAAATGCACATAAACGCGCACATTTTGTGACGCGAAGTGTAAGACGAAGTACAAACCATGGTAGAATTGCCAAGCCACTAGATCGTGATTCATTAATACTAGAGGGCAGACATTTACATCTTTGGAGAAAAACTGTCAAAATAAATCTCTCTTGAAGAAATGTGCTGTCAGATACGATCCCCGTCGGCTAGCATTTACATTAAATTCTTCTCACTAGCCTTTCTCTTAAAATTAACACATTTTAAATGCATGTTTATTTCACGTGAACATGAAAATTAAGAAATCATGAGTCCCATTTTTTTTATTAGAGCCGCCTCTCAGATTACAAAACATTTCCCGAAATGAAAAAGACTCGAATCTAAATAGACGGAGAGAAACACGGGTTGGCGGACGTCGTTTTCCATGCGTTTGTTTTGTCGCGAAAGTGTCCCTCCACCTACGAAGTGCAGATAGAATGACAGAACTATGTTAAGACGCCCCGGCTGCGCACACGTGCGTGGAGGGCGGTGCTCGGCGCCAGGAGAAACGGCACGCGCCGCAGCCCAGCCTCTTCCCCCTTCCCTCTTCGAGACACCTTCCTCGCGCGTGGGTTGGGTGGAGGCTCGTAGGTTTCGATTACGTAATGCGCGTATGACAAGACGATCGTAATTCCATAGTATGTTAACATGCCAACGTCCCAACAAGCAAGGTCCGTGACGTTTTACTGTAGAGGGACTTTTCTGCTTTGCACGCGCACACTTCAAAAATTAAATGAATTGCTCAAAATGAAAAACACATGGACGAGAAAATTAGATCATTCGATCTGGTCAAGATCCAAGCTTTCCTTTCATCAAAAATGATTGGAGGCTTAAATTTTACGTCTATGTCATTATAATCTGGTTCTTCACGCGTTAATATCTTGTGAAAAAAAGGAAAGAAATAATCCTGCAATAACTCGTATTGCTGCTGCGTGAACAATGCGGGTTTGTTCCAGAGCTTCGATAGCGTGTTAATCAACTTGGACCAGCCTGCGTTATCAAATTCCAAGGTCGGAGAGGTAAAACTGCATACTTATGTTACAGAGAATTTTATTATTAAAATATAGAACTAAAGTTTTTTAATGTATTTCCAATTCACACCAAAATGTTAAGATTTGATTTCTAAGAGATACTTCTTTTAATAGGAATCAAAAGTTCAAGCACATGCGTATTTGACTGCAAATAGACATTTGAAAATTTCAATAAATTACAAAACAAGAAAACGTGCTTTAATGTTTGATACGTTACACATGTTGAATAAGTTTGTAAGAGATGCCATTCTCTTACACTCCCTCTCCTGAGGGGGTCCTTGGTGAGTCGTTTGTAGACCCTGCCTCAACGCGAACAGAAATCACGGTCAGGAAGGAAGTGGGAATATCACATTTGGGTTCCGGGCATTCCGACCTAGCGCTCAGTTGGGCAGCGCGAAGGCTGCTCGCGTGATACGGCTGCTGGCCTTGTGGGCCACTTCGAAAATATATTTAAGGCCCGCGCGACATACTTCATCTCTCTGCTCTTCGCCATAATCCTCCCGCGGCGCGCCCTCCAGCGCGCGTGAGGGTATCGCCAGAATTTAATAGGCGGTCAAGTGCTGCCACGTGGCCCAGGAGCTCTCGCCGGGGCTCCTCAACAAAACAAGCGCGCCAGCTCCAAACACGCCTGAAATATACTGCGATTTCTCGAAATAACACGGCAGTGCATTATGAAAGCAAGCCTCACAATTCACAGATACTTTTATAGCTTGTTTTCGCGTATAATAATTCAAACTGTTTTCCTGCTATAATGCTTAACCACTTTGCACTCAATCTTAAAGTTTAGAGAATTTGACACCTACGCGGTGTGTTTTCTAGGATTGGTAGATCGTAGGAATTCCGCGAAATATCTCCATGCCAATGTTTGAATTCGAACACCGAGACGGAACTGACAGAAATGTGCGGTGACTCGGAATGCATGTAAATACTTATCATGCTGAAAATAATTATCAAAATGCAAAAGTAAAATAGGAGAGCCTGAAACATGCTTCTTCATTTCCTTCATGCCCAGTGCTAAAAGAAAACCCCACGACAAAAAGCATAGTCGGAAACAAAAATATCAAATCTGTCAATTATATGTCGAAACTAAGACGGATTGCCAAACATAAGAATGTATGCATCACTAACAATTAATTAAAAATGCAACTAAGAGGTCACTTTAATTATTTCTACCCAATTTTCCTTCTTTCACTAACATGACACACTTTCGTTTACATACATTAATTTCCGCGTACAAAAGCATAATAATTCGTTTGATCCTAGCACGAACTTCAATTTATTTAAAAGTACGAAATTCATGTAATTTTCTTAATTGGTTAACCAAGAAAGCAAAAAGAAGAAAAGAAACAGAAAATGCTTCAGAATCAGGTGCTTGAAGGAAGAGCAGCACGTCAATATTAACACAAACCGATTTATTGATAGATCAACACCGTATGAAAGTCATGGAGCCGTGAGGCGTGGTGGGACAGGATGGGGCATAAGGTGAGGTGGGGACGGGCGGGGTGGGGTGAAGTGAGGTGTGTAGGGTGAGATGGGATGGGGTGAGGTGAAGTGGGGTGAGGTGGGGGCGCGACGGCGGTGGGGTGTGGTGAGGTGGGTGGGGTGAGATGGGGTGGGGTGGGGTTAGGATGGATTGGGTTGGGTGGGGTGGGGTGGGATGAGGTGGGGTTGGGTGAGGTGGAGTGAGGTGGAGGTGGGAGGGTGAGGTGGGGTGAGGTGGGGTGAGGTGGGGTGAGGTGGGGTGAGGTGGGGTGAGGTGGGGTGAGGTGGGGTGAGGTGGGGTGAGGTGGGGTGAGGTGGGGTGAGGTGGGGTGAGGTGGGGTGAGGTGGGGTGAGGTGGGGTGAGGTGGGGTGAGGTGGGGTGAGGTGGGGTGAGGTGGGGTGAGGTGGGGTGAGGTGGGGGTGAGGTGGGGTGAGGTGGGATGAGGTGGGGTGAGGTGGGGTGAGGTGGGGTGAGGTGGGGTGAGGCGGGGTGAAGCGGGGTGAGGCGGGGCGAGGTGAGGTGGGGCGGGGCGAGGTGAGGTGAGGTGAGGTGAGGTGAGGTGAGGTGGGGCGGGGCGGGGCGGGGCGGGGCGGGGCGGGGCGGGGCGGGGCGGGGCGGGGCGGGGCGGGGCGGGGCGGGGCGGGGCGGGGCGGGGCGGGGCGCGGCGGCGGGCCAGCGTCGCCGGGGTCAAACCGGGCGGAACGACGGGGCAGCGCCGCCGAAGCGAGCAGAACTAATAGGCGCTTCGCATTAATTGCGAAAGGGCGTCTGAAAGGAGCGCTCGTTATGGCGTCGACGGCGTCGTTGGAATCGGCACAAGCGGCGGCGGCACCTCCGCGGACACGCAGGCAGGCAGGCAGGCAGGCAGGCAGGCAGGCAGGCAGGCAGGGGCGGGCGGGCAGGCGGCGCCAGCAAAGCGGGCAGGCGGCCCTCGCGCAGTTAACGTGGCCTGGCGCGCCTCCAGGGCGGTAGCGCCCCCCGCCCCACCCCATATCGGCCACACTCGCCCGCATACCAACCCGCCAATGTTCCCCCCGCTACTGCTCTCCCGCCCACCTGCGACCTCCGCCGCGCGACCTTTTCTTCCCCTCGCATCTGCTACACTCGCGCCCGCGCCCGCGCCCGCGCCCGCGCCCACGCATTTCCATCTAGATTTAATTGTCATCAGGAGGGTTAAAGAACGGCTCTTTTCTCTACATTTACGATATTAACAATAGAATAAGAAAAATATGCAATATCAAACTAAGAACATTCGCCTGGTTCCGGATCTTCATTGAAAGATTTATGAAAGTGAAGTTGAAATATTTATATAACTATAATATAGATCAACAACATAGTCAAATTTTCATCTCGTCAGGAGCAACTTTAATTGAACAGATTTCCCTAACGTTAAAATAAATCTGAGCGATTCTAAATTCGCTCAGATTTATTTTAACGTTAGGGAAATCTGTTCAATTAAAGTTGCTCCTGACGAGATGAAAATTTGATGTATGCTACATTTTTTTCCCAGTATGCTACATTTTTTCAATTGTCATTCCTTTTCTGTGCTCCTGCTTCTCAGTTAATATGTTTAGAACATGTTTGCGGAACATACAAGTTAATTAAAAAAATCCTTTTAACACATTAACTGTGGTTTGTATCCTACAAGTCTCAACACTTCAGATTTGGTGCATAGGTGTGCATCTGTTAATTCATCAATATTATTTTCGTTCATTGGAATTTTGTCTCGTAGCTGTTACGATAGCTTATCTTGACCACGATACGTACACATCGTAATTCTTCTAACAAGGGTATCGAAGGCATGGATTAGAGATCGTACCGAATCTTCTTTAAGTCAGACTCTTTTCAGAAGCTGGGTGCGTGTACTCTGCAAACTAATCAAATCAATTGGAAAATCAAAAACAAATAGTACCTCAATATACTCCACATCAACATACGTTCAATATCACGATTCATTAAAATAAATTCTTATTAAAAAAATATATTTGATATTTCTATAGCGTGTAAATTGAAACTGTACAAACCACAATGTGCGGTGTCGTCGGCCTGCCCATATCAGGAGTAATTATAGACATATCTAGATATTAATCAGGTTTATAAAATGGAGATATGTTAATTCAATGTTGGAAACTTTGAAGTGCTGGGAAATAATTGTTTTGATACCGCTCTTTTTGTTTCTCGATGCGTAATTTATATTAGTACCCGAAAAAAACTATATATTAATACGCGAAGAGAAAACCACCTACCGCTTATTAAGCATATTGCGCCGAAAGGAGTGTGCTATTTAGTATATTTGAAGTTTATATGGAGGAGTGTTAAAAGGTAATTTTAAAATGTAATAAGTGTTACAAATACATTAAATTAAATATTATAGCGTGTAGATGCAACCCGCAACACACTTCAAACACTACTATCGTACATAACTCAGAAACGATGCTATTTACAGCCTTAAAATCAGATGGGACACGAGTTTGATTTCCAAGGCCCTAACTTACAAAATAAAACTTTTTAGAGTTTTATTCCAAGCCTGACTTTGAAGAACATTAGTTCATTGCATATTTGCATATGTGAACGTGAAAAGCATAATTAATAATAGACAAAATAATTTTAATAATAATTTGTGCACGTGAATGATTTTAATTTATAGAAAATTTCGTAGTGATGTTATTTCTTTTACTTAACATTGCAAATAAAAAAGGTACTGGAGGCAGTATATAGTATTTGGCATCCGAAGAACTTTGCTTTGTTGGCAGTTGAGGTCACAAGACCAGTTTCCATTGTATTTCTCAATCATGCGGGAGAGGCGATAACCCCAGTTTCCCAGGCCATAGGTAGGTATTCAAATTTCAAATGTAATGCAGAGAAGGAAGGCAAATAACACACGCTATTTACGTAATTGTACATGCTCGGAGATGCAGAAATATAACCTCAATAAAGTTTTAAAAAATTAAATGAATTACGGGCTAATTTCGACCACTGGGCGACCACTAGTATCTATTAAATTACTATGTTTCTTGAATACTTTTATAATTTATAACTGATGGTAACAAAATTGCCTTTTTATGCAATTCTCGTCTTGCATACGTTCTGTAAATTTTGCATGCTACTCTTTCTCCAGTCCCTCCGTTTGTCTTTCAACCTATATGACTCCACAAATTCTTATTTTCTGGATGAAAGCTGTAGAGCTTCCTCCCGCTTACCGCCACTGCTGCCGTCATATGTCGGCAATGCGTAATGGTCGCCTTACTCTCGCCAGCCTTGCCGCCCAAGTCATCGCTGCCGTCGTGATCCCTGGCGCCACCACTACCCTCAATCCTCCTCCCCTCCCCCCCTCTCCCACGCGCTACCGCGCCGCCCTAATTGACAGGAGCGGGCTCCGGTCGTCAACCCGCGCCGTCTTTCCCGCCCGTGCATACATGTGGGAGTGGGAGCATGTTTGCTAGTAAGGGGGAGTGCGTGGTGTGACTGAGTGAGTGACAGAGTGAGTGGGTGGGTGGGTGACAGAGTGAGTGGGTGGTGACAGTGGGTGGGTGACAGTGAGTGGGTGGGTGGGTGGGCGACAGTGAGTGGGTGGGTGGGTGACAGAGTGAGGGTGGGTGACAAGAGTGAGTGGGTGGGTGACAGAGTGAGTGGGTGGGTGGAGTGGGTGGGTGACAGAGTGAGTGGGTGGGTGACAAGAGTGAGTGGGTGGGTGACAAGAGTGAGTGGTGGGTGAGTGAGGTGGGTGACAGAGTGAGTGGGTGGGTGACAGAGTGAGTGGGTGGGTGACAGAGTGAGTGGGTGGGTGACAGAGTGAGTGGGTGGGTGACAGAGTGAGTGGGTGGGTGACAGAGTGAGTGGGTGGGTGACAGAGTGAGTGGGTGGGTGACAGAGTGAGTGGGTGGGTGACAGAGTGAGTGGGTGGGTGACAGAGTGAGTGGGTGGGTGACTGTGAGTGGGTGGGTGACTGTGAGTGGGTGGGTGACTGTGAGTGGGTGGGTGACTGTGAGTGGGTGGGTGACTGAGTGGGTGAGCAGGTGCGAGTGGGTGGGTGACTGAGTGGGTGGGCAGGTGCGAGTGGGTGGGCGGGCGGGCACGAGTGTGAGGGAGCGGGCGGGCACGAGTGTGAGGAGCGGGCGCGGTGTGGGCGGGCAGTGCGGGCGCAGGAGCGCGTGTGGGAGGGCGGGCGGGAGCGAGTGTGGGCGGACGGGAGCGAGTGTGAGGGGGCGCGAGCGGGCGGGCGGGCGCGAGTGTGGGCGGCCGGCCGGCGCGAGCGTGGGCGGGCGGGCCGGCGCGAGCGTGGGCGGGCGGGCGGGTGCGCGTGTGGGCGGGCGGGCCGGTGCGAGCGTGGGCGGGTAGGCGGGTGCGAGTGTGTGGCGAGTGTGGGCGGGTGTGGGCGGGTGCGAGTGTGGGCGGGTGCGAGTGTGGGCGGGTGCGAGTGTGTGCGAGTGGCGGGTGCGAGTGTGGGCGGGTGCGAGTGTGGGCGGGTGCGAGTGTGGGCGGGTGCGAGGTGGGCGGGTGCGAGTGTGGGCGGGTACGAGTGTGGGCGGGTACGGTACGAGTGTGGGCGGGTGCGGTACGGTGTGGGCGGGTACGAGTGTGGGCGGGTACGAGTGTGGGCGGGTACGAGTGTGGGCGGGTACGAGTGTGGGCGGGTACGAGTGCGGGTACGAGGTGGACGAGTGGGCGGGCGCGAGTGTGAGGAGCGGGCGCGAGTGTGAGGGCAGGCGCGAGTGTGAGGAGCGAGCGCGGTGGGCGGCGAGCGAGTGGGGGCGGGCGTGGGGCGGGCGGGCGGGCGGGCAGTGGGCAGGCGGGCAGGGCGAAGTGAGGGCGGGCGCGCGGTGTGGGCGGTGCGGGCGGGGCGGCGGACAGCGGGCAGTGTGGGCGGGAGTGTGGGCGGGCGGGCGCGGGCGCGAGTGTGGGCGGGCGGAGCGGGCGGGCGCGGCGGGCGGGCGGGCGAGTGTGGCGGGCGGGCGCGGTGGGCGGGCGGGCGCGAGTGTGGGCGGGCGGGCGCGAGTGTGGGCGGGCGGGCGCGAGTGTGAGGGAGCGGGCGCGAGTGTGGGCAGGAGGGCGCGAGTGTGGGCAGGAGGGCGCGAGTGTGGGCAGGAGGGCGCGAGTGTGGGCGGGGCCGGTGCGCGGGGCAGTTTGTGACGCGTTTCCAGCCGGAAAGGACAGCGGACGGGGATTTTTTGCTTCCTTTCCCCATTTTTATTTTGAGAACGTCTTTCGTGAGATGAAGGCGCGAGCGCGCACTTGGTCGTGTCGAAGCCTCGTGATGGACACGGATGAACGCGGCGAGGTCTGCTTGCTCCGTTCCTTCTTCCGCTCCCGTTCCGGCTCCCCGCCGAGGCCCCAGCCCCTTGCCCCATGCCTCGTGCCTCGGCGGCGGTCGGCGCGACGAGCGCGCCAGGGGAGCGGCTTCGCGGGCTCTGGACCGCCCGAGGGCCCGAGGCGCAAGCTACTCGCTTATGTGATCGCCATTTCTCACAGGCAAACAAATCAATTCACCGTATTATTAATTGACCGTTAGGCTAACTATGAGCATTTTGTACCAACGGTGCTCTTCTCATACTACCCAGAGCAGAATAAGACAATGTTATGGATATAAAATTATGATTTTCTACAGGTGTAATTTTCTCACTTTCCACTGTCTAGTATGACGGGCCACCGATGTGACGAACTATCATATTTAATTGTTGATCGAAGAGGAACTTTAATGTCACAAAAGTTGTATTGCACCCTTTGCTTAGCAAAGTACGTGCAATTGCGATAGTGTTAATAATAATCGGGAGGCAAAATCGGCACTTATAATAATCGGGGGACAAAATCATGTTGCGTTCGCTAATACAAGTAGGTTTGATTATATTTGGATTCTTTGCCAGATATCATTAAAAACTAAACCAAAGATTAAGCAAGCAGAAAGTTTATCAAGCACAGTTAATGCTCTTATTTATCCGGTAAAATTTTCCCCGTTCAAATGTGAGAAAGAAGCTGCCGATAAAATTATTACAGGTATTTAGACAAAACTCCTCATTGCCACCGGAGATGCACATGAATACGCGGTAAAATGCAAAATGTCTAGCCAAGATGGTCTAATCTTACGTCCTAATTAACTATCTCAATGTTCTGTACCATCCGATAAAGGCTATCTTCTTGAAACTACTTATTTTATGCAATTGCCCGAAACATTGCAGGATTCCACAGCTCGCTAGTAAACATCTTCCTATTTACGAGACATAAAAAAGGCAATTAATGCATTTTGAACCGTACAAAAATATGACAGTTTTTTTACAAGTATGTTATCTTTTTGCTGTTGTAATAGATAATTTTCTTAATTAAGAAAAGTATCAATCACATAATTTGCATTCGGGTAGGAAGACATTGTTATTCCGATATTTTTTGCATCCTTCAATGAATCAAATGACTCATTGAAATGCACAGCCAAAAAAAGGAGGAGAAAGTGACATCCAAATGAAGAGTAGCGATCTAATATTCTGACATGAATAGGCATTAGAAAAGAAGTACAACAGATTATCCAAGACCACCTTATGAAAATGACTAACATCAAACCAAAGAACTGAAATATTATAATAAATTAGGAAATTATTAAATCCATGTAGGCAAAGTTTGATTATTCAAATAATTACAACCTTTCACCCTCAGTTTCTTCTATTTACAGATATATTTTAAGCGACTAAAGTCGTGTGTGAAAGAGTTTTATAACAGGTTTCTGTTTTGAATTCTCGTTATTGCCTAATCAAGGCTAGTTCACAAGCCAACATTCGCAGAATCGCCTTCTGCCAAGTCAAAGGATGACCTCTGGCAAATTCTGCGATTCCTCATCATCGCAGCCTCCACGCCTCACCCTTGTACAGTCAGAATTTCCATTGAAGTGTTCACAACCTTGGCTTATAAATACATGGGTAAATACAGCTTTCAGTAACATTTCCTCCTTTGAAAATATGCCGGTCCCCTAAATAAAAACAAAAGTTAGGCGGCCCGCCAGTAGGTGTGTATTTTTAATTATAATTTGGCTCCCGCACGACCCCGAGATTCGACACCAGTGTCATTGGGTGTGGAAGGTTTTACGAGAGTTGGAAGACTACGACTATGTTCTTCTGCCGGAGGTTGAGAAGACAGGCCTGTGGAGTGGTCAGGGGCAGAAACGGTAGGAGGCGGAGTGGGGGACAGGTAGAGAAGCCAGTAAGCAACAACAACGCACACAAGAATACAAAATAGGGCTGTCAAATGCAAAGGAAATCAGGAAGCTGAATACGTATGTGACATCATTAAAAACGTAGGCCAGTGGTAACATCGATAAGAAGGCAGCGGCATTGGTGCTCTACAAGTACAAGCGACGTCAGATCAGAACGGAACAGCGATTGAGCGATGAAGGCGTGGGCGTGGGCGGCTGATAGACCAAAGTGGCGGTAGACGCGGCGCCCAGCGGGGCCGCCTTGGGCCTCCGTTGCGCCACCGCCGCCAGGCGCGCCAGAGCGGTTGGCGGGCGCCCGCCGCGACAGGTGGAGTGTTTTCGCGTCAGAAGCGCGCTTTGCTCGCCTGCGCTAGCTCCCTCGGTGCAGATAATAATGAGGCCGGTGTGCAATAGCGGCCGAACAATCGTCTCTGTTGCGCTGGCTGCAGTCGCTGGCGCGTGCAGGAACGCGACAAACGAAGGGGAGCCGTGTGGGCAGATGCCCTGGCCGCGCCCAGTCACACGCTCTCCAAGCGACCGACCTTCTTAGAAAATATCCGGTTGCGACAGAACGCCGAACAATATGGCGCGGAAAATTAACTCTCACGTAACTCAACTCAAAATAGGTTCACGAAATTCTATAAGCAGGTGGTATTAATGACCGGTTTTCCCCCCAGTCACTAACAATAGCTATAACTAAGTTTAACTACTACAAAGAGTTCTTAATTAAGAATCTCTACAAGATTACTTTAACCCTCATTCTATGATTCACATTCAAGCATCAAGAAAAAAAACAACTATTTCAAAGAGGTGGTCTTTATGATCCAACGCAACTAGATTGTTCACGAATTATATTCTTCGAGAAAGTAACATCATTAGTACATTCAAACTAGATGAAGTGCCCTGTTACCCGGGTGTTTATTCAGAATCAAATATTAGAAAGGAAAAGGAATGAATTCTATACACGATGTCCCCCGTCCAGACCATCCAGTCCCTCGTCACCTCGCCCTATTAAGTTAGCTCCGATCATCGTTGCTACCACCATCATTGCAATGGTTAACGCAAACAGATGCATTGTTACTCCCACAATTTTGATCTTCGATTACTTAAAGCCTAATTGCGGTATTGCGGTATTGGAATGAATGAAAACGCGTTTTGTATAGAATTTTGTGGGCTTTCGCAAACGTTGACTTGCCTTCAGTTTTCTTACTGTTTTCGAACTATTTGCGAAACTTCTGTAGCAGAAGACTGTCATACTATTCATTACTAAAGGCGTATTTACTTTCATTTCGCAGAAATTCACCGTTTTGTGAATTTTCATTTTAAGAAAAGAGAAAACCAACATTACGGTAAATATGTCGGTAAAACATCGACGAGATCGAAACATTAGCAATATTCAAATCACCTAATCTTCTCGCCGCCGGCGTACTCCGGTTATGAAAGGGAAATTAGGGGCAAGACCATCTGCTCTCCAAGTTTGGCGCTGCTACTCATGTATTGCACATTGTCTTCGCATAAGACGTCAATCCCCACGATGTCCCAGGCCGGATTTGTTGAGTCAAAGGAAATAATCGCGTGCGGTCCATGGCCCGTTATACAGAGTTGTTCAGACGTCACTGGACAAAACAGCATTTTCGCAAATTTATTAACTTCATTGATTCATCAACCATGAATTTATTATTATTATTATTATTATTATTATTATTATTATTAGTGGTGGTGGTGGTGGTTACATTACCTAAAGGAAGTTTTCAAAATGTGCTTCATTTTCAATACACAAAATATTATTTAAGAAAAGAAGCGCATTTAGCATCGCTGATCTTGATGGATTATAATGCATCAAGTTCAGAAGTAATTTGTTCTTATAAATGTTGCAGATATGAAGTTCTTCTGAATAATTTTTTTCTTTTAAAATCTACCAAACAACAAATTTTATACGGTGGAAACGCAAACTATTCAGTGGTTCCTCGTCTTCCAAAGCATCCAATAACATTCTAATCCTCACGGCGTCCCCAGAGTCAAATGGTGCCCCCTTTTGTTGATGTATAAATTATTTTAAATTGGTGAAATAAAGGAACGTTTCCAGTTCAAAGTAACACATAATATTACATTTCATTATCATTACTATAACTTTAAAACACTATTGGTAGTCTTTTCTTTTCTAGGTACGCTAGTCAACTGACTAGCGAATAACTGCTAGTGTCAATCGACAAATAGCCCATCCTGCATAAAGTTGTTTCAGATTTTGCCAGGAAGTAGCCAGAAAAAACACGGAAACCATTCATCGGAACAGTGGACCTACAAATTCAAACCCTGCAAGAACCGTAAACTCACTGATGTTCAACACGGGAAGCAAATTTCTGCCACTTTCTTGCCGGAATTGAAACCGCAACCTCCCTATCATCGGCACAATCGAGAATCAGGTGTTGCCTTTACTTTCACAGCTTCTATTGCCGGCAAGAATAAATAATTCCTTGGAACTAACTGAATATTTTTCACATCGGTTCTCCTAGTTCGTTATGAGAGAGGTGGGGCACAGGTGTACAGCGGCTTTCTCTGCCTTAATACTCCGACATCGCGCCCAATAACCGACGATATGTCACATTGTCCAACACTCATTAGGCATCGTAACAAACGTCAGCCTGTCGGCGCCGCAACAAGTGGCTTGACGCGCCAGACGTCACTTGGCGACATCAAGAGAAAATAGCGCTGCTGAAAAACGCCCCTCGAGGCGGCTGCGGGAGAGTATTAATCGTGCCGGCAACACAACGGGAGTCAGGTCGTGTCGGGTTGTGTCGGGTGCGGCCCGGCAGCGACGCGAAGTCGCTTTTCACCGCCTCTCCAGCCCCGATTATCAGACGGACGCGCCAACAAGGCATCGCACGGCGGGAGGCTAGAGGCCATCGCGGCGAGAGAGACCAGCCCGCGCCACCCCGCGCTTCCACAGAATCGTTTGTCACGCGGCGCTGGCAAACCTCCGGGCTCCGCGCGCAGCCAAGTCCAGATATTCCTGCAGGTGTCGCCCGTTACGCAAGCGCAGCCGCTGCCGGAGACGCAAGCGCAGGCGACGGCGAAGGAGCATATTGTGGGGTGCGGCGCGCGACGGGGCGACCGCAACGAACGGGGAGCAACGGGGTGGCATCCACTATTTCTGGTTACGATACATTTAGAAACGACCGATCCATTCAAAAAAGGACGGACTCCTCATTTTAAAAGACAAATCAGTACCTTGCATACAAACAACAATACCACACATACCTGGCATCGACTCTGTAGCTATAAAATCCCCACTAAACAATAGAACGATTACAATCATACCAGTACACAAACCACTCCAAGTCAGTATGCAAAATACCAATATAGCTGCACTATTCCAACTGAATTCTCCCACATTAGTAATCGCCGACCTACACAAGCGTATTAATTGGAGGTGTAATTCCACTAACAATGCAGGGAAACCACTACATTATAGAAGTACAAATTTAAATCTCCACCCATGAATCTCACCAAAACCAACGTAATGGATAAAGCAATTTCGAACTTTCAATCGATATTTTATTCTTCTACATGTTACGAAATGGACTCAACATTTATTAATTTCATTTCCACACACAACTGGTATCCCATCACACACATGAAATATTATGAACATCAACTGGAAACAGTTAAGAAAAATATCGAGAGAGAAAAAAATCTCTTATTTAAAAATCTTTCGCCTCCAAAAGGAATATAAAGATTTATTAAACTTTTAAACAATAATGACAAATAATAAATCAGTTACAAACTGCAAAGTTTCAAACATCATCAAAAACGTCAATGAGCATTACCAAAAATTCAATAAGGAATTAATGAAGTCATTGAGCTCCTCCAACAATTCACTATGATATTACGCAAAAATTATACTGAAGAAGAAAAGTATACCACCACTTGACTCACCAACGGGAAAGAAATGTGCCCCAATCGAGAAAGCAGAAACATTGAGAGATCACTTTTAACAATCATTCACTTCAAACAACAATTCAAATAATCCCGATCACTTAAAAATAACTATTGGTAGAAGCACCAAACTATCACGTAAAATTAAATTTATCTCCTTCAGTAAAGTTAAAACCTTATCCCCAAAGTGCGTAACAACAATGTTCCCAAACATAATAGGATTATACATAAAATTCTAAACATCTACCATTCCCAGCAATTGCTTACCTGAATATCTTATATAATTCTATTCTCGGAACAGTATCCAATATTATGGAAAAAATCGATAATAATATGACTCTTTAAACCTAATAAGAATCGTACAATACAGCAAATTATAAACCAATGACCACTAAAGTACTCTAAAAAACGAATTCTCAAAAGACTACAGAAATATCCAAACTACACGCGAACAATACCGTTTATCAATTTGGATTGAGGACACAGATACCATCACACTAATTATTAAGATTAACAGAACATATGACCAAGATAAACATCGTACAATTGTAACACTAGTCGCCATAACATAAGCTTTCGACAGTTTTGTATCCAGTCTCCTACATAACTTACACAAAGAAGGATCACCTAACTTCATTTTTATCAAAATTTTTATCACGGATAGAACATTCATGGTTTCTATAGATAAACGTAGTTCAAATCTCCGCAATCTTCTCTGTAGATGGGTTACCCCAAGGATCTCTCTTGTGTTCAAATTTATTCAACCTTTTCACTGCGATATACCAACACCACTTTACACGAATATAGCAATTTACAGACGACGCGCAATTTTATTCGCCATGTCACTCCATCAACCAAATAAATAAGAAAATTCAGTTCCACTTCAATAAAATAGATAATTGGCCTCTTAATCGGAAAATAAAGCTAAATCCATCCAAATCTATAGTAAAAGTATTTTCCCTAACGCCTCACTCCCCACTCCGCTTATATTCAACAATAATACTATTCATTAGAGTACTCAAAATTAAGGTGTTATATATATCGAGAGCTCAATTTTGATTCACGGCTAACCTGGAAATCACACACCTTATGCAAAATATAACTAAAAATTTTTAAAAATCAATTAAAATCTCTTGTTAACTCTAAAATCAGCCTCTCCATAACACATGCGATTATCCTTTACATCATGTAAATAAGACCACTCATGTTTTACCCACGTCCCATCTGGATAAATGAAGCAGCTTCTAACATTTACAAACTCTAGCCACAAAAGCACCCAGGTTCAATTCATATGTACTTTTTATACGATTGTCTGCTAGTAAGACGACTGTTCGTGACAAACAGGTAATTTTAAAAAATGGATAAACTTCCTCGGCAAGTCACTACATACCAGTAAAGAGATCTGTCGGATCTTAAAAATAACTTAATTGAAAAATAACTTAATAGTGATGCAAAAGCTCTCAAAACGTCATTGAAGACTGGAAAAACAGTCTTAGGTTTATTTTTAGTTATGAAATAAAATAATTAGAAAAAATTTCTGCTATCTCAAAACTTTAAAGGGACTTGTTTATTAAGAGAAAAGCACTTAGAATTGCAATTTGCGACATGAAGTTGTAGCTTAGGTTAAGTATAGACAGTAAATCAATAAAATACGTAGGCGACAGTGAACTATGACTAGTAAATCGGGCAACGAATAAATTAGAAACCAAACCCCAGGCGGGGTGGGAGTGCGCGGGATCACGAGCTGGCGTCCGTCGGCGCCGCCCGCCCAGTGCTAAGCTCCCGTCCGTCGTGGCCGCCACCGCCCCCTCATACGTTGGCTGTCGCATTCCCGCACCTAAGACCCCACAATCTCACTCCTTCACGCCGTATTTTCGCAGACATCTCCGCTGCCTGCCTTTCCTCGATCCACGAAATTCCTTCTGCTCCCAAATCCAACGAAATAAAATTGTATGTAGGTATACGATCTTCAGTTCTCTCGAGTACAGTAATCCTCGATATATAGATACTCGTCTAGTATAAAGTGCTATATTTCCAGTACTAATGAGTTCCTTTAATATGTCAGAGCTCCCGAGAATCGTGTGTGCGGGATTGTGTCATATTACGAGTACATAAAAAGTTCTGTTATACACGTTTCGTGAATCTGACTCGCACGAAAAGAATTTTCCAGAGACCCCTTTTGAAAGAACATAAATGTCTCGCGAGTTTCTGTCACAAAAAAGTGGATGAGCACCCGCATCGTCGCTACCCAAGGCATAGTGAATCTTCTTGAGCCAGGCCCCCTCTCCCAGCTGCTTCCATCCCCACATTCCACCCCCGCTCTCCCACCTGCGCCAAGTCAGCAGCCTCCGGCGTGCGCGTGACTGCGCGCTGGGGCACGCGCACTGGCACGGCCCCCGGCGCGTGACTCAGCGGGCGCGCGCGCGGCCTACGCCAGTGATCTGCCCGTCGCGCCGCCCTGGCCCTGCCCCTGCCCCTGCCCCCGCCACCATCGCCGCTCTCCTTTCCCCCCACCCACCCACTTTTCCTTCCTTCCTTCCTTCCTTCCTTCCATTCTTCCTCCATTCCTCGCCCGCAGCGATGCAGTCGCCCCGCTTGCGCCCCGCCCCGAGCTGCAGCCAATGTGATCAGTGCGACCACCGATGCCTAAGGCTCTGAGCCTTCCTCGTCGCAAGACCGTTTTACGTAGCATTGCATCGCGCGCCGATGCCGACCTAAAACAACTGTTCCCAAAATGAAGTTAATTTTCTTCATTCGATTCATCGTTACATTGCATATAATCAGCGATAGCATTTTCTCAAAAGAGACTACGATTAACGATATCCGACAAAGAATACGAATCCAATCCAAAAATTATAATTTTATTAAGGGGTGAAGCGTCAAAACGAGAGTTTGTTAGATAATTTAAAGAAATTATCCCTTTCGAACGATTTTTTCTTCTTTGAAGTTTGAATTCTAGAATACATATTGACTTTTAGAAACATGCCAGGCAAGTTAAAATTCTGCAGAAATAGGAGGTCTTAATACAGTTAAAACTTGATAAAACAGGAGGGAAGGATCAAATGACAACGGCTGTTCCTTCACAAAGGTGTTATGAGAAAATGCATGTTTTTTTGTGATTTGTCAAATAACACTGATATTGTAGACTGACACACCGATAGAATATGAATAGGCAATAAAAAGGTATATAATTTTCTTATCAAGATCTGGACATAAGAACGGAAGTGTGAAGATTATTTTCACCAAGTGAAGGGCTGTGCTCGTTGATGCGGTAAGTGTAGTCTATGCTATATCCCAGGAAGCGTTCCAGGAACGTGAGATCCGGCGCTGACCTTGCCATCGGCTTGAGGGGTTTCTCCTTCAGATATCTCCGCTAACCGCCCCAGCCGGGACAAGCTCTAAGCTTAGGAGTAGTAATTCTTTCTAGTCTTAAAAATCTCAAGTTTCATAGAATTATTTAGCAAACATAGCTCTACTGTAGGTATCGTTTTTGTCAGCATATAAACACATTTCTAGATCATTTATTATTTTCGTACAGTTTCAATTCCTTCCGTTTTGTTCACTTCCAAGGCATCTTGCCCTTCTTCTAAAGGCCGACTCCGTTGGCAAAATATCAAATAAGTGCAACTGTAATTACACAGTATAATTGTAACAATACCCCTACAGAAACATATCTGAACAGATGTAACAGAAAAATTACTGGAGCTGCTACTCTAAGGAAGCGCCACGTGCTACTTGATCCCTTTGTAGGGTAAGAGATTTGTGATTTAACAACTAAGCTATCTTTCCGCACGCCTCACTAGTACACAAGGAAAATCGCATACTGACCTTCAATGATTAAATCGCTTATTGGAAAAACATTAAAGTCTATTTTTATCAAAAATAAGCTTGTTAAAGTTTTCAATTGGTGGAAAAGAAAAATGTCCGGACTTTCTTCTTTTTTTCAGTCAGAACTTGTGGAGGGCAGAATGGAAAGAATATTCTATAGTACCTGATGTATCTAGCAAGGACTAGCGAGTTTAAAGTAATTCAATTCTGCATTCGTACTTCAACTTAATGTGTAAATAAGTTAGGACATAGATAACAAAACTGAACAAACCGTGCACAGATTGCACTTCTCCCCATAGTATGTCACACAGTTTTTATTTGTTTGTAAATAAATAAACATGTAAATAAATAAACAAACATCTTTTTCTCTATGATAGCATTACTCGTGATATGCATCTCGTTAAAATAAATAATGTGATAAGGAAACAGAATTTTCTATACGTTGAGATTATAATGGTATGATGCATGATGTTAAAAAAACAGTTCCATATACTCCATCAGAATATCAGGTGTTTTATAACTACATTCAATGGCTCCCACAGAATACTGGCCAATCTGACAAAGATAAGTAATCTTTTTTCAATATATTTAAAGAAAAATATTTATTTAATACATCACAATAACGTATTACTTTCAAGATTGTCGGAAATAAAATGTTTCACACAATGTAATATATAAAAATTAAGTAAAAATCAAAATAAACGTGTATTTATACAAGATACTTTGCAAATTAC